>JAOEHV020029483.1:0-17948 GCA_025447995.2 Isaurus tuberculatus | reverse complement strand
ATCTGGAAGACATTTTTGAGCAATCTTTCAATGTGATAGTCACCTCTAGGTGACTATCACAGGACAAGCTGTCATTTACAACCAATCAGAACGCAGGATTTTCGAAAGTCACAAGTGTAATTATACTAAAACCTTATATTATATACAAGGAAGCGTTCGGCAAAACCTATTCTTACAAAAAGCTTACTATGCTATATCATATTATATTGCATTATGTTATATTATATCGTATTTTATTTAGGATTATTGTGTGCAATTTGATATTATTGAATCTTGTACTATTTTATTCTCCTAAATTGCATTTTGATGAGTTTTATTTTAACGCTTTTAGTCGCTTACTCAATTATTGTATCTTAGAGTGTCACATTTTCACATTGCATTTCGTTACGACTTGTTATTGCTGCCGAGCGATGCGAGGCAGGTAGTATTCTTGTGGGGTCGGAAAGTTCCATTTCATTGTGCCATGTCCTGGACTTTGTCCGGATCCCTGACTTTCTTTTGTCTGATTTCCAATTTTCCTTCTCTTTCAGTTATTTGTCCCGATCTATTGAAAATACTTGACTTATTGGTTATTTTTTGTTTTATTCCTGATGTATTGAGAACATGGGCTGAGAATATGGGATTTTTTAGCCTCATTTTTCCTGCTTTCGAGAGTTATTTGTCCCGATCCCGGTCTATCCATCGAGCCTATGTGACCTGGCCGTTTGTAATAGTTTCGTGGATGACTAGGTTGCAAGTACGTGACAAATAAATTAAGAATTGCCCTAACGTTGTGGTTCATGTCTACATAAATTCTTCATATGTTCAATAACTACCACACTAACTTCCAACTTGGCAGAACTTTCTCGACCTTGAAGGTACTACTAGTACAATAGACTATATGTTACGTTAAGTTACACCATAATCATTATACACCTTATATTAAATAATTTTCCTTCGAAACAACCAAACAACTAACAAAAACCAAAAAATCTTAACTATTGTTTTTGTTTAAAAATCTAAACAATGTTAATGAAAGTAGTGAGTGAATGTCGTATGCGAGGTTATTCGAGTACGATTGAGTGTTAGTGAGACACAGCGAATGCCAAAAATGCTTGCCTGGTTTATGAGGTTCTCGTAATCTTGTATGAACGTAGTGAGTGAATGTCGTATGCGAGGTTATTCGAGTACGATTGAGTGTTAGTGAGACACAGCGAATGCCAAAAATGCTTGCCTGGTTTATGAGGTTCTCGTAATCTTGTGATCCCCGTGTGTAAGAAGACGTTCTTCCCTATATTATTAAAAACTGAATACTCACTGAACCCAATGAAATAAGTACACACTATTATGGTTGATGGTTTAACTTAAATGATTTCCCTAAAATACTTTGACAAGTGGAATTATTTAGAAGGCAAGTGGGAGAAAAAATATTGCGATTGTTTCACAGAATTTAAGAAAGTGTCTGTTCAGTAAATATTAATTAATGATAATACAATAGTACTACCTATTATATCATCTGCATTATTAGATATTAGAATTTGACACCACTGCTAATTTAAGCGATTACGATCTTTTATAAGTGTTAGTATTAGTGGTTGCTATTTGTAATAGTATAAATAAGCTATGATAACGCTACATGTATACTTTTTATTAGTACTAGCTATTATTATCTTCCATATTAGATATTAGCATTTGTCATTTATTTATTTATGAAGATTCTAGATAACAACACTAGGTAGAAGCAACAATAGGACACGGGGTCTCTTACAAAGGTTGCAACTCCTGCAAGGAGTCGATTTTTGCTGAGGGAGGAAAACCGGAGTACCCGAAGAAAAACCCTCGGAGTCAGATTGAGATCTACAAGTCTCAGCCCACGTGCGAAGCCCGGGAGTCGAACCCGGGTCGTAGAGATGAGAGGAGCGAGTGATTACCGCTACGCCAACCTGACTCCCCTACATGTTAGTATAAGGTATTACGATTTCTTTATTAGTGTTATCACTAGAGATTGCTATTGTATAAGTACAATAAGCTATGATAACACTACATGTATACTTTTTATTAGTACTAGCTATTGGTCATATCTTACTTTAGATATTGGCATTTGCCACTACTGCTACAAATTAATACGATTCTTATTAGTGTCAATATTATACACTTCGAGATTCTCGGGAAACGAAACAGATATTTCCCGAGGAAGCAGTCATTAAGTGTTTTGTTACAAATCATAAACAAAATAATTCACAATTATTGAAACAAGTAATTTTTGTTTTTGAATGAAAACAGTAAAAACTACAAAAACGAACTTTAAGTATACGCGGCCACCAAATTTTCCGCCGAATTTTTCCGCTCTCAAACGTGACAGCGCAACAGCAATGTTCGCCGGCTGGTCAACAGTTTTCGAGATGTTGATCAGCCGGGGAATATTTGATTTGAACTCATCAACGTGACCTCAATTTAACCAATGAGAGCGCGCATTCAAGTCGAAAACACACTTGCTATATAACAATAGTTATTACTATCAATATTAGTATCCTTAAGCTATTACTGTTAGTTGTTAGTATTGGTCGCTTAAACTACATATTTTTTTTCTTTTTCTTTAATCATTCCAGTTGGTTAAGGTCGAGAGAGAAAATCATAACCGTGACCATGGTTTGGAAATGTGATCTTAATTTGCATATATTTTTACGATTTTATTTCTTCGTTTACTTCTTAGTTTTAGTTTCGATTGAGAAGATATATCAAATACTCCAGACAGTGTTTCATCACGTTTCTAAACATCTCGAATTTCGTCAAAAATACTCCGCTGCGCATCGTATTTTCAACTTTCTTCTCAGTGTTTGGAAATGTGATGAAACACTGTCTCTCATGTTTGATATATTACGTAAAGAATGGAGAATGTCACTTAGCAAACATTGGGGTATAAATGAATATTTGAAAATTTTCCAAAAAATGAAAAAAAGTCATGAAAACAGAATAGCATAATCACTTTTATTATATGGATAATAGTGTTTTACCGGAAACTAAAACACTCGTTTTTTTCTATATTTTCACTTGTGAAGACATGAAAAAGTTATATACCAAATGTCCCGGATATATGCAAGCGTTCAAAACAAAATTTCCCGCCAGTTTTGTCAGAATTTTTATCCAGTTTTAGTGTTGTGCAACCTTTTATTCACGTTCTTGTAACGAATACTGCTATATTTGCATTGAAATGAAATTAAAATTAAACTTATGTTTTTCTTTTAGTTTGCCTCAGTTTGTCCATATAATAAAAAGAACATTACACGTTGACATTTAAAAATATTGTTTTCACCACTCGCAAATAAAATTCATATCTTTGCGCCACCGTGTAATATCCTTTACATGACCTCGATATTTTAGGTGAGAAAAGATAACAGCTAAAATGTAATATTGTTAAGAAACCAACTAAGCAACTTTAAGGCTAAAAATATTATTTACCTAAGGAACTTCAGACCCTGAAAATGGGGGATAGTGGAGCTAATACCAGAATTAGCTATTAACGATACTAATAGTTAATGAAACCGCAGAGCTAAGATGAACCTGATATGCTTAATAGCCAAAAGGTAATTCAGACAGATTTTGCACCTATGTATATATAGCTTCGCATGAAAAAAACCAGCCAATTTTACGCGACAGCGTGTACAGTCCGATTGTGAAAAAGCCCCTTTCAGGAAAATTATTATTATAACTTTTTTAAAAGCACTCAAGTTATAATATATGTTCAGGACAAAAAGGTAACGGTTTACTTTGCCGGCTTTAAAATTCTCCTTCAGTCACTTTGTAGGGCCTTTGATCCACTGGAATTGCAAGAGCTGAGTGGCTACGCACAGGGTTCTAAAATTCATTTAAGTTTTGAATTTCAACTGCTGCAAGGTTTGTGAGATAACATGTTTTACACAAATACCCTTAACAAGAAATCAATTTTTCAAGAGCATAAGTATTAGAATTATTAACTGTATTAGTAATAATTAAGTACTTACCCTGTTCCTTGTGAACCTCATAGCCTGAGACATGGTTGAGGCAGCGGTCGAACCTGGTGCGTTATTTTGCGAGTTTTCTTCAGCGTCGTATTTCACACCGCACCAATAGGACTTTTGGAAGGGGAAATACCATGGCCGAGGAATACCATATTGACCTTAATCAGTTAATAAAACGGCAATTTAAACTAAAATGTCTGACGCTTAGGAGCACGTATTTTGTTAACTGTGATCCCTGCTAAAAATACAAACGAAATTAAACGAAGACGAAAGCAGTAACAAAGAAGAGAAGTGAAATACATCATCATTAATGAAAAATTAAAAGTTGGTTCCAAAATGAAGGACTATATCTTGTGTTTACTAAGATTTCTTATTGTTTTACATTTACATTTGCATTGCATTACACTGTGTTGCTCTTTTTGTATTGTACTATTTACGAGAAGACTAAAAGAAAAAGATGTCTAATTTTTCGGTGTAAGTAAAGCAAGAGGCTGACTTTTGAGTGTTAGCCCTTCGTCAAAGCAGTCAGTTGTTCGAAACCTAATATTCTAATTTACTTAAATTATTAATAATTTCAAGCTATATTTGATTAAATAATAATAATAATAATAATAAATGCTTTATTTAATGCTTTACACGCAAGGAGTGGTTGCCAATCTCCCTAGTCAGAGGTTAATGTTTAAGCCGTCGACGGCATAGATTTTTGCGTGAAAGTCGATTCTAAGGAGGGAGGAAAACCGGAGATCCCGGAGAAAAACCCTCGGAGTCAGATTGAGATCGACAAATCCCAGCCCACGTGCGAACCCCGGGATTCAAACTCGGGTCCGTAGTGGTGGGAGGCATGGGTGATAACCACTAGGCCAACCTGACTCCCCCTGCACATGTTTTGCTTACATCCTGAGACACTTCAATTTTTTTTAAAGTATTCAACAGGTAAAAGATATCAAACCTGGTCGAACATTTTCCAAATACCAAGTGAGAAGACCATAAATGAACGCATCCAGTACCATCATACCCATCGCGTACCCCATACTAAAGTCATCGCCTGTCATAGGGCTTTTGTTGAGGTTCGACCACTGAACGCCGATACCTTGTTCTTCATAGCGTGCTAGATAGCTGCATCCCATACCAAACGCTGTGGTTGATAGCAAGCACTACAAATTTGCGAAACAGAATTAAATTAACTTACTTTAAGGAACCGTTCATTATTTATACACCAGGTCAGTAATGAAGCATCATCATCATAATTTTTATTATTACTGTGTTCATGATGATAATGATCATGACGACGATGATGATGATGGTGATGACGATGATGATGGTGATGAGAATGATGATAACAATGATGATGGTGATGATGACAGTGATGATGATAATGGTGATGACGATGATGGTGGTGATGATTATGATGATAATAGTGATGATGGTGATGATGACACTGATGATGATAATAGTGATGACAATGATGGTGGTGGTGATTGTGATGATGATAATAGTGATGATGGTGATGACGACAGTGATGATGATAATTGTGATGACGATGATGGTGGTGATGGTGGTGATGATGGTGACGATGATGGTAACGATGACGGTGGTGATGGTGGTGGTGATGGTGACGATGATGATGATGATGGTGATGATGACACTGATGTTGATGATGATGATGCTACTACAATCATTTTCAGAATGTCTGTTATCTACATTTTAAATCGACAAGGATGGCAACAAGCTAGCAGCTGATGGACTGGACTTGAACTTGTACGAAAACCAAATCACAGCAGCCTAACATCAACACTAATTAACAATTAATTCGTACGGGGAATAATCAAAGTATGCTACTTTCTAACTTTAATCAGTTCGTCTTTTAGCTCATGTTTCCTCGGGCATAAGACTTTTTGTAGCCCACCTAGTTTGACGTAACGCGGCGCAATTTTTAAATTCTCTTTGATCTAAATCCGTCTTGGTATAATCTAATCAATACTATCATTTTGATATTATTTATATTGTTCTTTTTATTATTATTACTATTACCATTAATACTATTACTATTACTATTACTATTACTATTACTATTACTATTACTGTGACTGTGACCTGTGACTGTGACCTGTGACTGTGACCTGTAACTGTGACCTGTGACTGTGACCTGTAACTGTGACCTGTGACTGTGACCTGTGACTGTGACTGTGACCTGTGACTGTGACCTGTGACTGTGACTGTGACCTGTGACTGTGACCTGTGACTGTGACCTGTGACCTGTGACTGTGACCTGTAACTGTGACCTGTGACTGTGACCTGTGACTGTGACTGTGGCCTGTGACCTGTGACTGTGACCTGTGACTGTGACCTGTGACCTGTGACTGTGCCTGTGACTGTGACTGTGACCTGTGACTATGACAATTATGTATTATACGACAACCACTTACTTACCGCAATCCCTTTCTCTGGCACAGTCATAAGTTCCTCGTACATGGTAACAAGAGTGTAAGGAAGATACGTGATAAAATAAATGATCCCTCCACACGCGGCGGCTACGTTTGCCCGGGAGAAGAACACGCTGATAAGAAAGCACTGCATGATGGTACAAATCATGAAAACCACAAGAAACAGAAAGACAATAAATGGATTACTATATTTGAGAATTTCTCCATATTTAAATATGGGCACAAGCATTCCTATAGTGATCAGCATCATCACAACACTGTTGATGAACCATGCGACCCAATGAACACCGTTTCCGAGACCCATAACCTGTAAAGAATGGAATAATAACGATTCAATATTATGATTACCTAACTATAGGAAATCAAAGATGCGATCTGTTAACCTGGATTTAAAAAAAAATCGTTTTGATTTAATGCATCTAACTTTACGCCGACGTTAATTGCGTTCGCGTCGGACAGTGAAACTCACTAGCGAGATTTAGCTCCACGTATATCGAAACGTGAACTGCAAGTGTAACCACGTGACGACGATTTTCCCGCCATTCTTCACGTTTGGTGGTTAATCTTACGTACTCGGCAAAGGTGAAACAGCTTGCTTCTACGTAGAAACGGCAAAGCGCAAGCGCCAAACGTGAAAAATGGCGGGAAAATCGTCGTCACGTAGTCACTCTTGCCGTTCACGTTTGGTTTCACGTAAACGTGGTGCTAAATCTCTCTAAAGGCCGATTTAGACGGTACGATTTTCGCCTACGGATGAAAATGAAAAAGGGGAGGATTTCCAAAAGTATTGATAACCCTTTCTTCCAAATAACTTTAAAAATTTTGCCTCTATAAGTTCGAAACATAAAAAGTGTCTTCACCTTTTTACGACGGTCATTAAAGCTTTCAATCTTGAATGTCTCAATTACAAATAAAGTTTTGCTTTTTAAATCTTTGACTAAACATCCGAGCGCACCATTCCCTAAACATGCACAAATTTCAACCTTAGTTTTCGAGTCCTCAAACAAAGTGAAATTTAATATCTGTACAATAAAACTTAACTGGATCACCCTACTAGAGTCGACCATTTATTACCTTCATGACTTCTTTCAAGCGCCGTTCTTTCTCATAAACTATTCCTTTGACTATCATGGCAACACTGTAGATCCAAGACAGCGTCATAAACATAGGCATCACGCGAGAGATTGCGTACACAAACCTACAAAACAGAAAACATTTAGCCCGAAAGCCCTCAGGATCAATGCAGGGTTCTTCCTCTTTAGTCAGGATAAAATCCCAGAACATTTCCAGGTAATTTCCAAGTGTATGGGAACTTTTCAAGGTCTGGTAAATGAAAACAGTTACATCAAATCTTCGTTCTCGTTTCCTACGAGTCAAAAAGTCAGCTTTGCGGAGTTCTATTGATTCATAGAAAACTCGAACTCATAGTCTAATTGTTAATTAGCTCCGAAGCTGGTACGCTCTTTACCAGCCTCGTAATGATGGAAAAGAAGATCACACAAATGTTCAAATCTCGGCAAAGCCGGGAATCGAACTTACGACCTTGTTATTGACAGGCAGGGATCTCACCAAAAGCGCCAACCATGCCCTAATTCGAAACAGAAGAGTTTGAATATATACATAAAAATCAATGAATGAAAAATGTTTGATTAAACCAAGTGAAATGAGAATCAGTTCAAAATGGAAAACTGGAAAAAAACCGTGCTTGAAAGAGTGAAGTAGAACTTTACGTACCTGTCACTGACGTAGCATGGGTAAGGGAACTGTTTCAAGTAGATTCCAAAATCAAGGATCGTTTCATTCAGTACAAGGTCAAGCAGGGCACGGTCGATTAAATCTTGGAGATACAGGAAGCCAAAGTTAAGATAACGATTGTTGGAGAAGTTACCCTCGGGGCCTGGGCGCCAGTACCTACCAAATAAAAAATAAGTCACACTTTTCTGTTTTGCTCCATAAAAATAATTCCAAATTCCAAGAGAGCTGGAATTCGGAGTATATGAGCTGGGATCCAGAACCCGACATCATTTTGGATTCCTTCAGATATGGTGATTCTGTCTAAAGATAAGTGACCAAACAAACAAACCTAAACAAAACAAACAAACATAAACAAAACAAACATACATAAAAACAAACAAACATAAAGAAAACAAACAAACAAACATAAACAAAACAAACATAAACAAACATAAACATAAACAAAACAAACAAACAAAAACAAACATAAACAAAACAAACAAACATAAACAAACATAAACAAAACAAACAAACAAAAACAAATACTTTATGTCACGTCTTTACACGCAGGGAGTAGTTGCTGATGATTTAAGACGTCGACGGCACAGATTTTAGCGTGTAGGTCGATTCTATTGAAGAAGGAAAACCGGAGATCCCGGAGAAAAACCCTCGGAGTCAAATTTAGTTCGAAAATCTCAGCCCACGTGCGAACCACAGCAGTCGAACTCGGGTCCGCAGTGATAGGAGGCGTGAGTGGTAACACTAGGCCAACCTGACGACCCCACAGACTAAAGGGGAAGAGTGCCTCAAAGTAGTAAAAAGTGTTGAATAGTGGATAGAATAGGAAAACAATAACAGAAATACCATAACTAATACTAGATAGCAGTAAGTACATATAAAAATATAAATAAATACTAACCATTTGCGAACTTTGCCCGTCCCGGGAGTAAAATCTATATCTTGTCTTATGCTGTACTTCACGTGTTTTGGAAACGCATCCAGGTTATCACCAACATTTTCAAATACGAGGCCTGCAGTGTAAAAATCCCTTTGAAATAATACTCTACGTCTAAAAAAACAACTACAAAGATTTTAAGGACTTCCCAAGTTTTCTAAAATAAGTAGCAGACTGTATTTACATTAGTTAATGACGATGTTACAAAAGGTTCAACCCAGAGTTTGCAACTACTCGAATTTCAATTTAAAAATAATTTACGAGAATTTTATGGATTTTATGGTTTGAGTTTTTCTCTAATTTAAATTCTAAACCTTTAGTTGTCTGAATTAGGCGTTGTACTGACTCGCCGACGAATTTTTTTAAAAACTACTGAACGCGTATTTAATGTGGCCTAGCGGTTTGATTTTTCCCCTAAAAGTAATTTTTTTAAAATAGCAATAAGAAAACGAGTGATTAAATAAAAGGTCTAAAAAATAAATCATCAAAATTTTTTCGCTTCTTTATGACTAAGAAAACAGAATCAAAATAATTAAAAGTAACTACTTTGCTTTCCACGAAGAATCATTCTTTAAAATTAAGTTAGAATAATCCGTGTTTAGTTATATTTCCTGTAGAACATCTAGTTGTATTCCGGTTGAAGAGTAACTGGTAGTGACACTCGAAGTAGCCAGCAAAGCTCCTACGGCCACCGGTTTCTCTTGAAAGCCCTACCATAAGTAACTTGAGATAGAAAATGATATATAAAGTACAATGAAGACACATACTTGCTATAACTGGCAACTGAGAGGTGTTGATCGCCCTTTTTACCATCGAATCTTCGTCTTTGAAACCCACAAAGTACTCGTGGCTGATGCATCTGAATAATGTTTTCACCTGTCGCATCATCGAATCTACTCCATCAAACACTGCTGTAAGGTTGGTGTTTGGAAATGAACTGTTTTCCATTGACATATTGGCAATCCTTCTTTCAATGTCTTCATATCTCCTACTCATGCCAGGCTGAAGGTATTCCATAATCGTTTGATACTGCCTAGCTTGCTTCCATGCTTTCTGAAGGTTCTGCGAATGAAGAAAACCCGAATAGAACTTCTTATAAGAATTAACACATTTTAAACAGTTTATTGACCACATGATTTTCAAATAAAATCTTCTTAAAATGTTCAAGAGGAAAGAGCTAAATTTGTGATATAGCTGGCCAATCACAAAGTACGTGGTTTGTCAATTCTATAAAAATTTAACTGCTTTGTTTCTTACAATACACCTATAATTTCATTTTCAATGTGTAAGACCAAAATAAACTTTCAAAGTTTATCATTTATTGTTATCTACTGCTACTTTAAGAGGTAATTTTGGAAGGAGCTAATGCACGTAAATAGAAGGCTCATAGACGATTTCAAGAACCCTGCAAACGAAATGTAAAGCTAGAGGATAATGATAATTTAGCCAATGTAGAATAAGTAAAGAGAAACTATCAAAGCAAAGAAAAACACAAAATTACGGGAGGTTTAGCTAAGCATGTTGGTTGAAGACATATTTTTGCCACTGGACAAAGTTGTACCTCTTTACTTGCCTAATCTAGTGACCTAGGGTTAAAATTTGAAATGTCAGCTCTTTATTTTTCTTACGGAAATGACTATGAATTTGTCAACAGAAACAACTAACCAAAGACATAGTTTGCAGCGCTCATTGTTGTTAGAATGTTTAGGAACGTGTCGACTGATATCTCAATTCATGAAAAATGTTACCAGTGTTTCTTCTGTATCTATATCTTGTCGTTTTTTGTGCAACACATGTTTTGGAAATGCATCCGGGTTATCCCCATTATTATCAGTAAAAGGTGATAAAACCGCTGCCTGGTTAGCCTAAAGTTGGTAAGGTGCCAGTCTATCGAGCGTGAGGCTCGCGTTCGATTCCGGCTGGACCAATTGAGGAGAAGGTGCTGCCTTTGTTCTAACATTTGCAAATGGTTAGAACTTCGCGTCTTCTAGGACAAGGACGTTAAAACGTAGGTCCAGTCTCTCTATTTGAGGGACTTAAAAGAACCCACATGCTTATCAAAAAGAGCAGGGCAGTGACCCCGGTGTTGTGGTCTGTCTCTTTCACACAGGGCGATTCATAGTTATTCAAAAATCTGCATGCCTCTGCAGCGGACCCTCTAATGTTTGAACCCTGTATTTGCTTTTAAGGCACTTAGAGCTTAAGCACGAACAAGCGCTTTATATATAAATATTATTATTATTAGTCCATGGAAATAGCATTCTTTTGGGACACTTCGATACACTTTAAAAACGGATAAGGTTTTTAAGGACCCCAGCAGTTTGATTTTTCTCCATGGCAACTATTTCAAACATTACTTTTTTTTTATCACAATGACGTGTGTTACCTCCTGGGATGCGTTGCCAATCTTTGTTAGGTTTGCCATTTGTTGTCGAAGTTGAGCAGAGTTATTAATCCACCAATCGGCAAATTGTTCGATCTGTGAGATGTCTGAAAGCTCATCTTTGATCTGAAATATGAAACAGGAGTTGGTAGACCTTCAGAATTTCAAAAATCCAGGAGTTTTCCAGGGGATGATTCTGTTTTTTTTTTTTTTTCAAATGCAATAAGATAAATTGTTTTTTGTGAATACGTTTACAAAAAGCTCATTTTTTTAAATAGTGAAGCAGAACACCTTATTACAACGTCCTGCTCTTCGTATAGTTAGAACTGAACATTACAATCTAAAATCGATTAAATCACGTATTTTACGTACTTACCAACACACTAAAATAGTTGTTTTAAAAAAGACTATTCGACAAACAATTATTGACTGCAGCCTGGTTTCAGAATAACTTCAACACCATCATGTCATAATGTGCCAGATATTCTCATGTTTTAACTACAAAGCCCTCACTATATCAATAACATTCGATTTTTAATAAAGACAGTTGTTCTTGTGAATCATCTGTTTCTTAGATAACAAAAAAAAATGTTCAGTCTAAGATAGGCAGAAGCTAAATCCTTTTCCGAGCAAAGTGGCCCATTAGGCCGGCGCGCTTATCTCTGGTTTCTGTAGTGTTAGGCGGATGAAAGTTTTGGACTCCTCCTGGACGGGACATCGCAGGTTAGCTCTCAGCCAAAGCTGGTACTCAATTACCGACCTCGAATGGATGGAAAGCTGAGTAAGCTTTGGCGGAAACGCGGGTCACACAAATATTCAAATGTCGACAGAGCCGGGGAACGAACTGGGAGCCTTGTGGCTGGAAGGCAGATATCTTACCAACTGCGCCAACCAAACCGCCTAAGACCAGCAGAAAATGAAGAATATTCCCGAAAAGGAAAAAAAATACTCTTGTACAAAGAGTGTGCTGCTGACAATAAAATGACAACAACAAAAAAAAGAAAGATAAAAAATTCTATCACACGTATTCTTACCTCCTTAATGATCCTTCTGGTTCCATTATTATCAGGTGTGTATAGAATCGAACCCTTCAAAAACGTGGATGTTAGCTTCACAAAACCAGAATCGAAAATTGGTTGACCAGGATTTCCTGTAACTCCTCCAGCATTTCGAACGAATCTGTTGATCAGACACCCGCAATCGGCCTCTCCTAAAAAATGTTGAAAAAATGTTGAATTGAAGTTTAACAATTGTAAAAAACTAATATAGGGACCATGGTACTACAACTATGTTACGTCACATTCAAGATGGCCGCAGCCATAGTAATTTTTTTTCCATAGGTATAATTACATCAGTTTTCGGGTGAAGAAATATATATAGGGTAAAAAAAATTGTGCCAGATATTCTCTGCCCCAATTAACCCTCACAATGTTTTACAGCGGAGATTTCCTTTATAAAAAATTCTTGGTAGTGAAATCATTGAGCGATAAATTTTGTAATCATCATCATCTCATTTCTCGTTATGTGGAGATGGAGGATCGATTGAGATTGGGGGCTCAACGCAATGGTAATAAGTCTTGGTGAGGTTAGCAATTGCCACCAATGTTCTTCATAAACGCTGAGTAATTCCTACCGTCAAACTATAGGCTCTGCCACTGAAGTCGCATGTCACACGTCCCCGTCATCGTAGCTCCTGGGAATGCTTCGGCTGCCGAGTGACAGCGGCGAGAGGCGAGTGTCCGGCGCCTTTAAATAACCGGAATCTGTGTGCTAAGGGAAGGAAAACCCCTACAGAAAACCACTGGCCCTCCAGGTTGGGGGTTGGGCGATGGGCCAATTACCCATTCCCGAAAAAAAAACGGATTACAGAAACCCAGTTCTGGTATATCACAGGAACAGCATTTGAGAAGTGGTCTGATTCTATCAAGGGCTCAAAACATGTATTGTAATGATACAAAAAGTGAAACAAACAACTGGTAATTACAGTGTTGTTTTACAGGCAAAACAAAGTAAACAAAAATTGATGTGAGAAATTGTGGGCACAACTCCCGTTGCCTCTATTAGTGCTCTCCTGAAAGAAAAAATCTTTAAGAGGTGTTTCAAAAGTTTCCTTCACCTTCGTTGTGCTAGTGTCGACGAGCAGTTTTGAGTCTTTGGTTCACACAATTTGATAATTTAAGAAAAAGAAAGTAAACAAACATACAGCATATAATTGAATCTGCTGAGCATCTATAATGTTACCTTTTAGATGACAAAACCTCTAGTAAACAAGAGGCTCATTAAGCCTTTACTCGTGACCGTACGAGTGGAGACTGAAGTGCGGTTGCATTCAGTTATTTTAACCCTTGGAGACAAATCCCAAATATGGCAGTCACTGGACTGAATCGCTAATCGCGACATGAAAAAAAAAAAGAAAAAACAAAAAAGAAAAAGAAATGGAACCCAAAAGTTGACTCGTGGTACCACGAGTAAAAAGAAGTTCAGTAGAATACGTTTCGACGGTTACCTTGGATCACTTTCATTCTAAGTTTTATATTCAAAGCTTTATATATGGATCCCTAACACCTCAAACGTTTCACAAAAGGAATTTAAGTAACCATACACGTACTTGGCTGGTAGAAGCAGAATCTTGTATTTGGAACAGAAGAGTCGAAACAGCAACCCATCGCTTGGCATAATTTTTCGGAGATTCCGACCCAACCACAATCAATCCTCAAATATGGATCAATTACTGAACAGCTATCTGTAGGTTTTAAATTAAGAATGGAATTTTATTTGTATAAACTAACTCAGTCAAGTTGCAAAATGTATCAAGCAAAAATGATCAGTGCCAAGCACGATGACAGAATTTGAGTTGATTGTATAAATTAACGCACTCAAGACTTATAGAATGCATCAGACTAAAAAGGTCAGTGCCAAGAAAACCAAGATAATGAGGCTAAACAAGTATGATAAGTTTGTTTACTTGGGCGCAACATTAACATCAAGCAAAACTTGATGGACAGAAGAAGACAACAATCCACGAATTGATCTTGCAAGGAGAGCATTTGTGAAATTTTGGTGGACGTCAATCAAACTTTGACTCAGATCTTGTCGGCAGCTGCTTTAAACGAAAGGGTTTTGACTGACGTCCACCGAAAACCAAATACAACGTTGAAAACAAGCTGCACGTGTAATGAAAATGGCTGTAATAGTTTTTTTTTTTTTAAACCCTACTGAATAATAATATCACAGAAGCTAGAGTAAAAAAGGATTCAAGGATTTTCAAACATTTCTTTAGAAGTTCAGGGACTTTCACTGAGGTTTGTATGAACACCTATTAAATTGCCTATGACATGAAATTATTTTTTGCACATTTGGAAAATATAGTGTTTTAAACGTACAATTCCAAAGTTTGAGTTGTGTAAGATAAAAGCTGGAATACATTATATGGTTATTTTGCCACTAAAATTGGTCACAGGGGCTGGGTCGAGTGACGTAATGTTGAGGCTACAGCGTTGAGGTTTAGCTTTATTTTTATTTTGGTTTCAAAAATTAAACATGTCATTTCTTTGTGTTTCAGTGGCATATTTGGCAATTGGGAATGCCAGTAACAATAATCTTTTCTTTCTCCCCTGTTTCTCCTGCATAATAAAAAGTTTGTTCATGTACCCGACATTACGTCACAATCTATTGTGTAGATAGCATTTTGGCCGCGCGGGACAACTACCATTTTATGGGTGAAATATCCGAACTTTAAGCGCGAATAAAATCACCAATATTTGTCCTACACAACTAAAATTTTGGAATCGTACGTTTTAATCGCTGTATTTTCTAAATGTGCAAAAAACGTTTTCATGTCATAGGCACTTTAACATTTTGCTCCATGCTGCTCTCTTTGAGTTTCTTTTGCTGCGCATAAGTATTGCGCCGACCATACAAATCTGGTTTTAGAAGAATTAAAGAGTTTTCAACACCTTAACAAAAATCTTAGGGAATTTCAAGGTAGGTATGAGCCCTGTGGTACTTACCTAGTGAGATATTATTCGCTGCTGCCCTGTCAAGGTCTTTGATATAGTTGCTGTAGTTGTTTTTCACCAATGCGTCACATGCTCTAGTACTGCGAGCCCATGAACTTCTCATACTATTCGGGTCAAAAATCGATTTACTTGCTGCGACCGCAGCTTGCCAATCACCCGGATCGACGTTGATATTATTCACTGACTCATTTGAAGACGTTTGTACGTTGCCGCACAAAACATAGTTCATACCCTTTTTCATTCCCTCTGCGACTCGACCATAGTCCCGCACAATGCGGTTCAACACTTGAAGTGCTTTAAACTAAAATATAATAACAAGTTTAATAAATAGAGGATATTAAATGCCCGCACGTGGATACGAGTTTTATCTTCGAGTGCTCAAGTAGATATGCCACCAGTGAGCGCAGCAGTTTATTACACCGATAAAATACCAGGACAACGATAAAAATTAATAATAACAATAATAAATAAAACAAAATTAAAATAAATAAAAATAAAAATAAATATATAAACAAAAATAAATAAATAAATAAATAAAATAAAAAAAAAATTAAAAATAAATAAAACAAATAAAAGTTAAAAACAAAAATTAAAAAAAATTAAGACTAACGAAAGGCTAGAATGAAGTAGTCATGACAACCGTGATATCTTCACACTGTGAAAGATAAAAATGGTATCTTCACTGGATACCAAATTTTCGTCACTGAAGAAATCCTGGTTTTTCATCGGTGGCTATATAATAAAACGTTTCCTTCGCAATTTCTTTTAAAATTGTTAAAAAAGGTAAAGGAATTAAAAATATAATCAACAAATGCTTTCGAACTTCGAGTTCATCCTCAGATTTTGGAGCCGAGATCCAAATTGGCGTTTATATTACAGTTACAAGCTATTCCCCGGAATAAAAGAGTCCCATGAAACGTGCTGACTTGTTTGTTTAAAGTGGGTTGGTTCCAGATACAATAGAAATAGAACAAATTTTTAAAGGCATGTATCAGTATGCATGAATGGCATCGCTAGCCTCACTAAGTCACTTTCAAGATACAGTATAACAACTCTAGCGTTGGTAGAGACGTTCTAAGTTGTTGACTAGTCTCCTATTTTCTTAATCCTTTAATCGGGGGACTTTTGCGGTATACAATTTTTGAAAGTGAGATATACTCAAAAGTTGATTACAAGAAGCTTTAAAGCTCAGTTCTTACATCTTCGTAGACATTTCGCAGATCCTGTGTTATCTGAAGGGTTCTGTTTCTGTAGTAGGCCTGAAAGTTAAAAAACTTGTGAGAAACTTGTGAATTTTCTGGTAAAATTATCCATTTTACTAATCCACGTGCAAAATTTGCGGGTGTGGCCACCACAATCCCTAATAAACCCGGTATGTAAAATACTTCCGAGAGACGAGAAGGTCTCTTGAGCATGAATGCAAGGCTAGTGAAGGGAAAGATAAAGGGAATGGCGGTGTTTAGATAAGAATTTCTTGGATTTTAATATACAATGTCTCGACATCAATTTTGTGTCAAAACTTGTATCAACAGCAGGGCAAAAAGGACAAATAACCCGAATTCGAAAATGTAATTTTTCACTGTTTTCCGTCAAGTGACGAATTCTTCCTTTTTTGTTGGAAAACGATATTTTTCAAGTCTGTAAATAACGGTAGCCAAAGCGGATATAAAAGAAAATGAACCGAATTTTAGACCTTAACATAGAATAGTTAAAAGAATCATGACTTACCCCACTTGAAATGTCTTCCGGCCAGATAAATTGTTTTTGTAGCTCCTCGACAAGTTGCATCATTTGACTGTTAGTCAGCTTACACAATGATTCTTTCACTTCCGTCTTTGCGAAAAAAAAAAACATCAATCAAAAAGTGATTTCACAATTAAAAACGCTTCTCTCGAATTACAAAAAACGTTATAAATTAGCATTGCTCATGCTGTTGTTTTCTAGCTAACTTTGATTTTTACAAAAGAGAATAATTTAATACAATTTAAGTAAAACAAACTAAGACAAATTAAAATACTTTCAAAATCTCAACGCCAGAAATATTATTAGAATATTCTGAAAAATTTACAAAATTTAACTTCAATATACAAACAATATAACTTATATATTCTTATACTGGGACGTACCAACCTACGTACTATATACAGGAAGTTGAAAATCTTTTTCACTTTTATTTATGCCAATTTACCTTGATTTTGTGAAGCGACTTTGTGTCAATAAAGTTTCACTAAATAAACGTTTTATGAAAAAAACTAAGTGTGTCCAGTTTATTTACTTTAAAATCACCGAAATCTCTTAGGCCCTGTCCACACTAACGCGTTTTTGTTTGAAAACGCATACTTTTTTATTCGTTTTCGCCTTAAGGCCCGTTCAAACGGATCAAACATGTTGGTCAAACATTATCAAACATTGTTGGACGCAACATGTTTGACCCGT
>JAOEHV020029372.1:3984-17950 GCA_025447995.2 Isaurus tuberculatus | reverse complement strand
CAAATCATTCTAGATACTAGACACAAAAGAGTGAATGAATATTCACTCTTTTGTGTCTAGTATCTAGAATGATTTGTGTTATTTGTTCTAATAATAATAAGACAATGTTAGATGACTCATTTGAAACAGGGTCAATATATAATTTTACTACTGATACTTGAACAGTATTCAAAATGTCAAACAAAAATATTGAGATTCACAACTTGTTTTTCATCAATCATTCCCTAGTTTGACGATACACTATATTATCAGGATGAAGTTGACAGTTCTATGCCAGACTCTGAGGTAATGTTTCATTTATTTTGTATTCAAATATAAAACTGTGTCATCCATACAATAGTATTGCAGCTTTATTTAGTGAGAAAATAATCTGTCAACTTCTTCAGTCTGCTAAAATGACTACAGGTACTACTGTTAGGGAAAAAAGGCAGTTGAGATTGTCATAAGTTATATGTGCTTTGTGTTCTCAAATACATATTTAGATTACTATTAAACTGCAATAATTAATGTTAGTATTCAAAAGTATTAGTTTATTGGAAAATACACAGGCAAATGGTCACCTGCCTAACAAAATAAATCAAAACACTCCTTCCAGGAAAACACAATATAAAGAATTCAAAATCATGTGACAATGTTATATACATAGTACCTTTCTTTGCAGAAGACCAGACAAGCAGTGGAGCATCTTCGAAGAAAAATTGAAAAAATTAAAGAGAAAATTAAGCAACTGCAAGAAGAAAGAGATGGTTGGTAGATCATTTTAATTAGTATCTGTTTTATTGTCAAAAATTGTTAAATTTGTTTTTGATTCTTTTCTCAAAATCTAGCATAGACCTTAACTGTCAGACTTGTTTGGATCAAAACATTGTGGATAAGCTTATAATAACGTGTGCTCTGGAACTATAAAAGTTGCTTATGCATTGTGGGGTTGTAAGGTTACAGGTTATAGGCTCAGCCTGGATTTAAACTCTTTTGTCACCTTCTTTGTTGGTAAGCCTTAACTGATTAGTGTTCCATTCATTGGTACTAAAACGTTTATCAAAGAACCCTATAATGTCATTAAAGTTATTATAGCCAGAATTAGCAGGTCTGCACATATATACCTTTATTGTTAAATAAATTTAAAATTGACTGCTTATATATATACACAGAAAGTGTAAAAGAATATCTGAATTCCACTGATAGAAGCTTGGATCCGCAAAGGTTAGTAATTTAATGCAGAAAGAATGTTACAAAATTATGGCAATTAGTTTCACCTGATTACCATTCATGTGATACATTAAGATACAGTTTGCTGTTTAGTAGAGTCTTAAACCCAAATCCGGCCCAGCCAGATCTTCACTGAGGTTCAAGGTAGTAGAATAAATAGGTTTTTTTTCTTACTTCTAACATCAGCGTGTGTCTGATTAGAAACTAGTATGCCTTTGTTAAGAGGGTTTACACCTATACCTTGAGCTTGTGTTGCAACCTTCTTTTTAGGGTGGACTCAAAAAGCCAGGCAAGCAAATAACTAATAACTATTTTGTAACTGACTCTTTGTCATTATCTTCTTTTCAGTTCTCTAAAATTATCTCCAACTGCAGTCAAGGTTCAGTTATGTTTAATCCTGCTGCAATAACCATTCCCTGTTGGGGATAAATTCAAAACATAGTTTTTATTCTATTTTCAGGGTCAAAGTACAGTTTGAGAAAAAGAATCAAAAGACAAACTCTACAATCAGTAATTTACAGAAGAAACTTGAGAAGTATCACAGAGCTTTAGTAGTAAGTAAATTCATGATGAGGGTATTTAAAAAATGGTTACCGAGGTCGATTTGCACCAATTCTTTTTGCCCTAGATTTGAGTTGAATTGCTACAAGTTCTTGGTCAGTTCACAACACGTTTTGTTTGATTGGCCACATATACACTAAATAATAGTTACTATAGCTTTATATACCGTAATGGTCGAATTGAGACTTGACAAATGTACTGCTTTAACATGTTAACTCCTCTCTCTCTCTTAACCCCACCACAAATCATACAACCTGTTATCATTCTCCTGCACTGATGATAGCATAATAATTGAACTACTAGATACATACCTTAATACTAACAATTATTTTACTTTGTACAATTCATTCGAGTATTATTTCGTGAGTTATCAAAGGACAAAATAGAGTTTCATACTGTCGGTATTTGATTGGCTTTAAAAATCCCTGTATCATTCTTATCTATCACTTTCTAAACGTCAGCTGGTCTCTATACTTCATGGTGAATCATACAATTTTTGTATCAATCTTTTTTGGTGATACATAATGATACAAGAAACAGCTCTTTTCTATATCACACAAGGTTAACGATTTACAACTCATGCAATTCTCGTGTTGTACTCTTCAAACAGGTAAGCATAGAGTTTCCGATCAGAGTTGCGGTTATATATTTCTTATTTTGCAATGTAGGACCTGGAAGAAAATGGTGCCAGCTACTCTGGACATAGCAGTGCCAAAGACGTATTTAGGTATACATCTTAATAAAGATTGCAAAACATTCTCTTCCTTCGCCGGGAAATCGAAAATCTTAGAGCATTCGTCGAATTAAATGGAAGACCGAAAAAAGGAAATGAACGCGCGGACAGGACCTTGGAACCGCGCGTCCGGTATTTCCTTTTCCGGTTTCCTATTTGACAACAACTCTTAGATTTTCCATCTCACGGCAAAGAAAGAGACTGTTTACAGTTTAATTTTAATGTAATGCTTAGAATAGAATAACCGTTTTGCTTTTTGAACTACAGAACAATGATCATCAAAGAATAAGCACGGTTACAGTAGATGTTCTGCTGCAAATTCCTCAAAATTTTTTTTTTCTCGCTCAATTTATGAGTTTACATATAACGAGGAACTATAGTTAATAATAATATTGTTGAATACTTCTATAGCGCCATTTTTCATGTCAAGATGATCAAATGTGTTTACAAGCAAATACAGGGTTCAAACAGTAGAGGGTACTAGATGGTCCGCTCACCAGCGGCTCAAATATATTTGAATGACCAGTCATCATCAGGTATTAAAAATGGTTCATGAACTGCAGCTCAGCGTTTTTTGAATACAAATTATCGCAGATACTCGTATGAACGCAACGTGATGAAATAATTTTGGTGTTGTTCAAACTTCAGTTTTCCATCGGTCATCCTTAGTCCCGATCAAAGATCCCGTTGCCGCAAATCCGAATATTTTCTTTTGCAAACTGTGCTTTACATGCAGCTACAGTGCAATATCAGAAACGCATTTTAAACAAGAAATCTAGTTTCCAATTTTGAAAAATCGAAGCAATATGTGAATGAAGGTGTTAGAAGCTCCTACTGTTTAAAATAAACACATTTAAAAAAGACTTGAGTATACTGAATTTTTAATTTCCTTACTATCCTAGTAACATTGTATGAATGTCAATCTATAGTTGTGACTGGGTGTCGCACTCACTGACGCATTCAGTAGTCAAAGGATGTATTACTTTTTTTCAATCAATTCATTCAACGGTTCATTACGTCTTTAGTTTACCCATCGGTAAAAGATTTACAAACTCTGAGAACTCTTTGAACTTGCCTCTGACGGTTTCATTTTTTTGATGTCATAAAATATTTATCATATAATTTCAGAATTTTGCTACTGACATAGAAGATGATTATGGACTGCGTCGGTGTTTCAAATTGTATAAAAATATAATAATGATGGTATTTAATACTTTTATAGCGCGTGTTTGTGGTTTCCCAATCTGCGGAGCCAGAGGCTCATGTTTAAAGCGGTCGACGGCACAGATTAAGACATGAAAGTCCATTCTATGGAGGGAGGAAAACCGTAGATCCCGGAGAGAAACCCTCGGAGTCAGATTAAGATCGACAAATCTCTTGCCCACGTGCGAATCCCGGGATTCGAACTCGAGTTCGTAGTGGTGGAAAGCATGAGTGATAACCACTAGGCCAACCTGACTCATAAATTTGACACCGTGGTGAAAAACAGAGAAAGATTTTTGACGTACAGTCGGACGTTTATCCTTCGCCGTAGACTGACGTAGAAGGTTTGGTTTGAAGGAGGTACTGTGGTCTTGTTTAGACAAACGTGCTTCATAACCTCATTAATTTTAAAGCTGTTGTTGTAATTAAACTTTTAAGAAGTAATCTCATCAAGCAGTTATAACTCGAAGAACATAAACTGGTATAGATAAGAACAACTACTACAATTTATCAAAAAACATCTAGTATGTATAAATCATTCGAAAACAAGTCATCTTCACATGTGAAAAGAAAACCGCTAAATAATGTCCCATAATCATGGCGTTTTTTTTTCATGATCTATTTTTCCGCAGAACATATTAACATGCATGGTTTTGCGAAAGATTGTTTGGCCAATCGAAAATAATATCGCATTTTCGCGACCAAATCTATAATATTTTCTGTCTCTCTGTCTTTCCTACTTTTGGTATGCATGTATTTGAAGTTTATTTTGCCTTCAATTTACTATGGATGCGGAAAAGATAAAGAAACTAAGCTCGAAAGAAACAAATATTCTACCAATTAGTGGTTATGTAGAAATGCACTGTTTTGACAATATCCTGCTGTTGTAACAATTACCAAGAAAAACTTCAAGTTTTGTGATAATAAAAAAATGTATTGGCGGCATTTAGGTACTTTAAATTCCGGAGACTTTTAACATTAAATTTAGAAATTGTTCAGATCATCTAAAAGATATTTTTGGTCCGTATTTCTTTGTTTCATTTCGTGATGTAGCTCGACAGTGTTTGGAATTGTGACCCCTTATGGTTTGAATAGAAGCAATGTTGTTTTACTGTCTCCTCGAATCTGTTATGATTTGATTAGTATTGCCATATATCAGTCAGTTTCTCACCAAACGCCACCAAATAATTTAATTATTAATATCTCGAAGTTTGACCAGATGGATCAGTTATGAATATCTTTGTTTCGTCAAACACTCGCAGGAAATATCATATCCCAGCAAACAAAACAATTTCTAAAGCTCAGGATTTATTTCGTCCAAAAATTTTCTTCCTTTAATTTCCGTGGCCAAAATTGAGCGAAAACGAACGCAACGGAGTATTAAGAGGCAAGTAGAACTTATAGCAGGTTTAATATTTTGATTCAATTTTTTCATTTTTTTTTGACATTGCGTTTTGCTCTTGTTCTTTAGAGGTGTAAAAGAGAATATTCGAGGGATATCTGGGTAAGTTTATAGGTTTGCTTTATTTTAAAGTGCTGGTTATTAGTATAATTTATTTTGTTGATGGGCGACATCAGTTTTATCAAAACTAAGCAGCATTATTTTCCTAGATTTTAGTTTGTATGTTTTTTCTTTTGGCTTGTGATGACGTATTCTCGACAAATTAAGAAACATTAGTGTTAAGGGTAACATCATAAATTTAGAAAAGTCAACACCAAAAAGAACCAATTAAAACTAAAATATTAACTATGAAAGTGTCACTGTGCTGCTTTTCAGATTTTTGGTAGTTTACCGTGATAATGCTCTCTGTTTTGATTTGATTATTGTGTTGGCCATTGAAAAGTTTTTCGTAGCTAAACTTATTTTAACGAAAAGTTTTTTAATGTTAAAAAGTAGTACAAAAATACATCAATAAAACCAGCATAGATGTAAAAGTAACGAAACTACTCTTCTCTTTTGCTTGGAAACGAATACATATTCTATGCGTTCAACCCTTTCGTACACACTAAGATATTCAGTATGTTAATTTATCATAACAAAATGGGTTTGAAAATGCTCTCAAAAGTGAATGAAGACAATAACGCCACTCAGCATAAAGTTTTTGTGTGAACAGTGGGAACCGCTTTGAACTTAAATTAGTGACGTCATCATTGGCACGTGAGTTGTTACATAAACATAGTCCTCCATCGTATTATTATGGACAATTGAAAATGACAGTAGAACACTGGTGTCGAAGCGGATAGCTACTTTGACACAGTTTTCAAATGTCACATTCCAGGAAGTAGTAATGGTATTTTGGTAGTCTTTTATGTCCGTTTAGTTATTTCCTAAATCCATTTGGTTTAATTATGTTTTGGTTAACTGCTAGAATACGATTCGTGATTGAGTTTGTCTTTCGCCTGTTAACGAGGACAAGAAACAATTTTCTTGACTATGAGCTAAATTTTAGTTGTTGTGAAAGAAAAACCTGAAAATCAAGATCGAACTCGTTATTTATTTAACATCGTTACGCTCAGGGAGTGGTTGCCCAATCTCATGATTTTTTTACAACGGTCGACGTCATAGATTTTGGTGTGAAAGTCGATTGTATGGAGGGAGGAAAAGCGGAGATTCCGGAAAAACCCTCGGAGTAAAATTGAGATCAACAAATGTCAGCCCATGTGCAAACCCCAGGATAGAAACTCAGGTGGTGGGAGGCGTGGGTGACCGACCTTGGCCAGGCTCACAGGCTAAAAATAATGGTTCACGAGTTGAGATTTACAGCCCATTTACACGTGCAGTTTGTTTCCACTTCGTAGTCGGTTCTAGCCTTACTCCCCACTCTCTATACTCGATTCAAGCCCATGTCTTCTGCCATGCCGATGTAACGCTCTTGCCAACTGCCCGCAGCTGTTTGGAGCAGTTTAATTTTGCTGGGGCTATCATTGCCACTTAAAGGCGTGTAACGGTTATTGTGAGTTACGAGTTTGTATTTGTAACTTGTTTATTAGCAATGACGTAATAAAGCAATCTTGGCGGTAATGTTTTTTAAAACATTCAAAGGAGATACAGTTCAATAACTAGCTACCAGTCCTTTACCTGGCATACGGTCACTGCATTCAGTTTTACCGGTTTTAACCTATGACGTTGCTTTTAACGAAGGCTTAACCTCCAAATTATCAGTTATTTATACTGTTACCGTAAATTTATCGATATTTATCTCTCTAAGTTAAACATTTAACACATTGCCGACGCATTTAATTTTTTTCAATTATTCAACAAAGTTTTACGAAATTCGTATGAAGTTTTTTTCAGAGGACTGATCCCTGGAAAAACCCTTGATTCTTTTAAATTTAGCCCTGGATTATCCTATTTTAAAAAACAGCAAAACTGCGAAATTTTGTTACTTTTTTTTAGTTTGGTTTCGCAATTTTCAGAGTACATTTTTTAAAACTGTTTTTCTAGCGAGTAGCAAAAAAAAAAATACGACTGTAATCAATAATCGGCTGTTTGTGTTTAAACAAAAACGAGACTTTGTGTGAAATAAAACTTACATATGACTGACTGAAATTTTATGCCCCCATTAAGAAGGCTAAAATTGTAGGTAATTCATTTTCAAAAATAATAATAAGCGGATTTGACAAACAGTTAAAGTGTTAAAATCCTTTATAGACAAAAAAAATAACACTTTTATACTTTTTCAAAAAAGAATTCAGTGGTTCTTTTAAAGTGAAAGATTTTTCTATTTCTTGGAAAAAATGTTTTTCGTTTTCCTGTCGTATTTACTATGTCACTGAAGTTTCACTAACAACCCCACGTTCACGATCGTCATCGATTTCAAAATCAACTATAAAGTAGACTATTTCCTGTTTGCCGCTTCTCTCTTTTCAAAAGGAACACCTGCTTTTAAGAATTCTTTGTATTTCGGTTTTTATTTATAGTTGGTAAATTTGTACATCGTCCAGCACTCTGTGTGAAGTAAAGAAAACATTTTGCTATGCTATCGAGAAGCAAGATCCAACCAATAATAAAATCAAACACATTTTTTGCCGGGATTGACAGAGTTTCGTTCAAAGTTACAAACATTTCGTTTACATTTGAAAATGAGTTTGTAATTGAGTTCTGATCGGTGCATTGTTGTTATTGTCTATCAAGGGAACAAAACACTTTAAGTATGCAAATGTACAGACGGAAATCAAAAAAATGAATAAATAATATATGTCTTGACATGATGCAGTGTTGGAAGTCAAAATTCTAAGCTTTGCGTCTGGTCTGCAGCGTGAAAATTGTCTTTGATAGTCATTTGCACAGCTGAAACTGGGATATTAATGATTTTGTAATTATTATGGCGATGGTGGTAAAACCTGCTCGGTCGCTTCCAAAGATTTTTGTTCACGAACCGGAGGAGCCATCGAAATTTCGTCTTCATTTATCACGAGGCTCGTCACGATCCGGAGAATTTCTTCATAAACACAGATCGCACAGGTGGCTGTGAGTTGATAGCTGTAGCAGATAATCAGAGGGTCTTATCTGTTCGTATTACAACTAATATGTTGTCTCTATTCGTGCATTCTATTCTATACTTTTAGCATGAAACCACATAAGTTAATTTTTTCATGTGGACTAGAATTCCAATATGGTACAATATGATGGTTGTTTTAAAAAGTTTTTATTATATGTTCTTAACAGTCACATGATCCAATGTTTATCATTTTTCTCGGCAGAACAAAAATTTCTTTGCAATCATTAAATTATTCTTGCTAGGGGTGGACTTTTTATTGGTTCTTACTTATGTTTTTATGTTTATTATACGAAAAACATAACAATATTCCTTAGTTTTAGAAACAAAAAAAGTTGTTGTGTACATTATAAGGTTGCTGTTAAATTGTTCTATAAAGATATATTTATTTAGCATTTTTGTTACAAAACACGGCTAGAGAATATTTCTTACTCATTTTATTCTTAAACGAATCTAATTGTATCTTGAGGTCTTTAAAAACTCACTAAAAAGATTTTGAATTAACAAATTAATGTTTTTGAAAAGACAGCTGAGAATCCCGCCGGTTTAACCTCATTAAGCTTGGCTTCTTTCTAAACAGCTGAAATGAAATTAGTAAAAAGAATTCAAATTATCTTACTTTTTAAGTGGTCTTTTATTTAAATTTCGAATAAGGTATTTTAGCTGAAATGAATTCAAGGAAACTCCATTTAGTCGGATATGTCTTATTACTCGAAAATATTCCTCGTTATGCCAAGTAAAAATAATTTCTTAGCATCCTTTTTTCAGAAATTTTATGGTCGGAAGTGGGATGTTTTTTTTGACTCGGACGTTTTAGTACAATAAAACATATCCCTATTTATTATCGTTATTGCATCCAGGTTTTCAGGCACACTATATCGTGCATATATATAGTTTGTTTGAAAACTACTAAATCTTATCGGATTTGGTCAGTTTTCGGACTAAAACTAAGTGACCTCACTACTTAAAGTTGGAATTAAGATGTAACTGTGTGTCTTGTCGTCACATCTATCTAACATTATTTATTTTGAAATCGCTACCAATTCTTGAAATTGCGTTGGTTTTAATCAGAATAATTACAGCATAAATACCATACTTGAGTATAAAATTACGCCTTTTGATCAGCCAATCATAAAACAAGTTCAGTTATTGTTTATCAAAAACAAAAGAAAATATCATTATTGTTCTTTTCCTATACGTCACAGTTTGCCATAATGCTCTTTATGGCGTCATAAAAGAACGTAATTTGTCCTTATTCATTTAAAGGGTTTATAGACCTTGTAAATTTGATTGGAATAATTTCCAAATTTAAATTTCACAAAAAATTTAAAGTTTAACAAAAGTGATAGCTAAAAATTGCGTTACGATGACAACCCCAAGAGCCATTGATCAATTGGTTTACTGGTAAGCATTGTAGGTTGGCGCGATGTCATTTGTAATTTTCATCTCAGTAAAATTTCTTCTTTCCTGATGTCATTATAAGTTGATGATAAAAACTAAAGATATTCGTGTTTCTTTTCAGTGGTGTTCGAGATGGTGTCATAGGGTAAGTAATCATTTTCTTTTTAAGCTTTTCTGTACGTACAAAACTTTGACAAAGTTTTCACCAAACGTCATAACGGCCATCATGATCGTGCCTCTTGGTGTTGTTTGCAAACCGTTTCCTTAAAAAAATATAGTATCATTTCTACGTTTTCAACGTCCGTTTGCTTTGTTGAGGTACAATGGTTGTTTGTTTTGTAGGGCTGTAACGAAACCGTTAGAAATTGCTAACCTTTTAAAGAATAAGTTCGGAAGCTCGGAGAATATTAGTGCAGCAGGCTCGACACCCGGTTCAAGTAAGTGAGAGTTTAACTAAAAGATTTAATAAGAACTAATTTCCAAGAGATTTATTCAGCAATAAAAACATCACAAACTTGAAATATCTAAACTTGTTTCGGCGGTTAGCCTTCTGGCACCTTCAGTTGGAATGGAAGTTTACAAAATAAGATACATAAAAAGGTGTCAGACTGGAAAAAACAATTAAATGACAAAGTCGCTGGAAGACTTATCCCAATGGATATGAATCGCCTTTTTATCTTCATTGAAGGTCAATAGTTGCCGGATCAAATGCTTTTAAAGACTAACTAGAGCTAGAGTATAAAGGGTGAAATTCCGAAGACCTTTCCAAGTGTTTGTAAATGTGTTAAGTCGTAACCTATCCTGAACGCACGTATGCGTAACAAATTGTTTAGAGTTCTCGCCGACATTAAAAGCTCCACTAACTGGAGCCCCAAAGGGATATAGGGACAAGAACGAGAAGGCTATTTTTCAAGAACAGAACAAATAACTTACAACTTTGTTATGTAGATTTTGAACTTTATAATTAAGTTAACTTATAAACTATACTGTAATTTGTTGTGTGAAAATTTTTTGAATTACCATGCATTGCTATCGAAGATGGCACAAAGTTTGCTGCCAAAGTGAAACATGTTTAGACATTTCAAGTTGGTCGTGTTTTTTTAAACTTATCAACGCTAGTTTATTAGAAAGAGCTAATGATTGATATTTAAAGTTGCTTTATAGTTCGTTTATTGGACATTGTACGAAAATTTCAATAACTTGTACAGCAAGAGTGGTTTACTGAGTGTATTTTCAAACCTTAAAACATCTCTTCAACAAAGGATTTCTTTTGAAATTACTAACATAATTTTGTATCTTTTATTGCTGTACTGAAGATGATCGTAGTTCCATCGAAACATGTCTACAAAACTAAAAAATGTTGTCCTTTTTTCTTAAATGTCTTACAAATCTGCTTCTTCGATCTTTTAAAATTTTGTAACTAAAGCTTGTTACATCACCCAATAATTGTATTTACGATGTAGCATTTTCATTCACATGGTTTCTAATTTAAGGTTTTTCAATGGATGTCTATTTACAGGAGCTGATGGAATTGAAGAGGACCTGACAAGTACTGATAGAGGTGATGATGAACGCTACTTTGGTGGAGAGCAGGAGAAATTTGTCACAAACTTGAGGTGATTTAGTTGTCCCCTTTCCTACAAACTGAAATGAATCTTTGTTTTTCATCTTTAGTACGTAGCATTTTACGTGCGATTTATATTTGTTACCCAAATCAAAGGTATTTCCCGTTACGTAAACGTTAAACATCAAAGGTATTTCCCGTGACGTAAACGTTAAACATCTTATTCAACATATAACAGGTTGTCAGAATTATATTCGGTATTATCCCTATTCTTTTATAGATCTTCCTGACTCTGTCTCGCACAACCGGAACGCTGCTTTTATTTAATGGGATGTTTATTGTTTGATTTCGTTTCAGTCCCCGTTATATCAGTGACGATGATTCATCGAGTTTGGCCTCCGCTACACACATCAGGTAGGCTCATTTGTTTAAAATGAGCAATTATTAATCTCTTTAGTTGGGGAGTTATTTCCGTGATAGCTTTTGAGTTATACACCAACGAAGAAAAGAAAAGAACAAAAATTAATCATTTATCTTAGCACTTTAACTCCTAATTGAATTAATGAAAGATTTTCCTTTTTTAAAATTTATGTAACTAGTATTTTAACTTTGTTTTTTATTTCTCGCCTCTTACTAGGCGCATTTCCACCTTTTTATAAGCCCCAACTTTCTCAGCATTTTCAGTAGCAGTAACGAAGGGCTAATGCTCGATACTTCATCTTTTGTCTTTTCTTACAGCATTGATTACGGAATTTAGAACAAATCAGCATTAATATAAATATGCTTCAGCTGATCAACGCGTGTTATTTATTTACGTTATGATTTTTTCATTTTTATTATGTACTTCCATCTTGAACCTTGTTTAGCGTTTAACTTAAATTTATCTCTCCCAGCGGGTTTCAGGGAAACCCAACCAGTCCTCGCACCAGTCTTCCATCCAGTCCCCCGGTGTGTTATGACCAAACGATAAGTGAATTGAAAGAGTCTAATTCTAGACTACAACAGACTGTGGAGGATATGAAACAACAATTAGATATTTTAGCCAAGTCTCTTCAGGACGAAAGATTCAAGTCTGAGGTGAGTTAAAAACGAAAACAACAAATTTCAGTAGTAAAATGTAAAGGTTTATTTCGTTCTCAGCAATCGTAGGCAGCAGTTACTGGATCAGCCTGTTCAAGCTTCCACTCAGCATCGGGTCAAAGAAAAATTCAGATTTAGTTGAGGGATTTAACTCCAAATTATACACAGGAGTGGTATGCCACATGGAAATCCTGGAATTCTTTGAATTTTGGGATCTTCAAGGCTTTGAATTCCTTGAAAAAGGGTGTTTTTGATAAGGAAACTGGAAAAATCCTTTGATTAATATGATTTTATGGAACGGCATGTTTTTACGTGTGTCTCTGTTTGACAATAATGACAATTATATTTTAAATCATCGCTTTGTGAAAAGGAAGTTATCTAATCGCTGAAGAACTTAATTTTGGGTTTGATAAGAGAATGTGATGCAGCTGATATCGTTTACCAGGCCTGGAAAAGTTCCAAAATTCTTGAAAAGCCATTGAATTTTACACACCAAAGGTAAATAACCTGGAACATACAGGGAAACGAAAAGCCAATTATGTACGTAGAGTATTCTAACGTGAAGTGGTCCGATTTTATTACAAACTTGCGATTTTCAATTGTACAATTAGTTAACCTTAAATTTATTTTTGAATATGTTTTTGTAGCATATACGATGTCAACTTAATGATCTGACCAACCAATGGAACGACATGATTGATCTGCATCAGAATGAGGTAATTAATCTTTATAAAGTGAAATAACAACTACCTATATAATACCCAGTGTAACACTATATACAATTTGTTATGAGACGTGAAACCTGAAAAATAATCGAATTTCAATGGAATTCGCTTCTTAGTTGAGCTCTGCGATACCTATTTTTATCATCAAAAGTGCGCAGCAATTACTTTAGTTCGTACCGCAGTTTTAGTAACGACGAACTTACGAGCTAATATTTTCGGTTATTTATCTGTGCACTTATTACGCACTGGGTGTGTGTTTCAGGTGTAGGTTCAGGCGTAAAAACCTTTTTTTGATAATACTGAAAAATTGTATGTTGCTCTCTCAGCTAGTTGCTCATTTTTCCAAGAGTTTAGCACACTGGTTGTCAATGCCCCGTAGAGCCATATTGTATAAAGTTTTTCTTTCAGCGCCATACTGTCTGCATCTTTGCAGAGTAATTTTCACAAGTGTTCCCAGATGGAGGGGCTATTGGTGTTAGTGGGCAAATGTTTAGTATCATTCGAAAAGCGATCACGATCAGTTTTCTTCACAGCCACCTATCTCGTCTGTGTCACGGACGAACTGGAGGGAAATGAATAGCACGGGATATTCGATACTTCATGTGCCAACATAGGGCGAACGAAAATTGTTGTTTTGTCATTGAGTTAATATTTATGCTTTTACTGATGGACTCTTGTTTCTTCGCATCCAGATGGCCAGCCTAAAGCAGGAGCTAGAACGAGCAGAGGAGCGGATAGAATGCGTAGAGTATCGCTCAGCTGAGAGAGCCGGAGAGATTGAGGACACACTAGATACTTATGTGACACGGGTAAGGATGTGACAGCCAATGCCACACTTTGTGTCATTGTGTAAGCGAGATTATGGACACTCTAAGATACTTACGTGACACGGGTAAGGATGTGACAGCTAATGTCACACTTTGTGTCATTGTGTAAGCGAGATTATGGACACTCTAAGATACTTACGTGACACGGGTAAGGATGTGACAGC
>JAOEHV020029282.1:2500-17952 GCA_025447995.2 Isaurus tuberculatus | reverse complement strand
TAGTTTGAATCTCATTATTTGACCTCCATCTGCCATTATGTTGTATCCTCGTGGGACTTCGTGCAAACAAGCAATACAGTCCCTCTCCCTCTATATGCCAGTCCCTCTCCCCCTATACAGTCCCTCTCCCCCTATATGCCAGTCCCTCTCCCCCTATACAGTCCATCTCCCCCTATATTTCTTCCTTCTCCCTTCCAGAAGTCCACAAATGTACAGCTAATAAAATATTCACTCACATCACATTTTGTAATGAATTCATCTTTGCATCAAGCCTTGTCTGGTCGTCCAGAATAGCATCTAGGTCATTGTTCAGGTTTTGCTAGTGAAAAGATAAGTACTTCATTTAGTCTGGCATAGTATTATAACAACCTATTTGGGACTGGTCATTATTTATCAAGAGGGAAAAGAGGGGGGGGGAGGCTGGTGCAATATTAAATATGCCATTTTTGATTTTTGCTGACCCACCCTTCTCCTTAAGCATGATTTTTCCTGACCGCCCCCCCCTCCTTTCGACATGCGTAAAAGTTTAACAGCTGGCCTGGCCATACATAACCCATGAATAAAAATGGTGACCCAACCCAACCTCTATTTGCACCAGCCCCCCTCCCTTTCGATAAATAATGACCAATCCTTTACTAATAAAAATTTCTGTAAAGTCTATAGACGTTCCAGATTAAAGAAATTGGCTAAAGAGATACGATTTTTTTTAAAAAAATAAATAACCACACAATAAAGAGATACGTTCGCTAAATATCAATACTTTATTTTTATTAACAGCTATGTCACATTTCTTTAACGATATTTCCCTATTTCATTTGTGGTGTACCTCGTGAAGATGAATCTTTGCGTAAGCTTGTTGTATTTCGTCGATATCTGTTAAACTAAACACGTCAACATCCTCTGCCGCCATCTTTAGTAGATTTCACTAACCCACCCACCCACGTAGGGGCCATTTGTACTGGTGAGACCAAACTCTATCAGCTATCAGCGGTATCTTTAAGCTAAAGCACAGGAGGCCCCAGACTCTATGTGTGTCATTTCATAATCTCGAACGAATTAGAAAAATATGTATGTCTTGAGAAATTTTAGTTTAATGGAACGTTATCAACTGAAAAATAAAAATAAATAAATATTTACCATCCTGAAGTGTTTTTCACGTCTTTCTGGAAACCAGTAGAAAACTTAGTTAGAAATAAATGTGTATTTATTAGTTGAAAGCTTACTAATAAGGAAAACCACCAGCCGAAAAAGCGACCAAAATTTCACCAATTTGTTTAACAAATTGATTACTTAGGCAAATCTTCAGTTGACATACAGCCTCAAGAAGTCCAGCAGCTTTTCTTTTTTTGGCCACAAGCGATAACGAGAATGTTATTCTCACTCAAACTTGGACTATTTAAGTACTCACACACATAAACACAGTCTGTGCCACCTTGTGACACGTAAAACGAAGTAGCTGGTATATAACAATTTCAACATGGTAGAAGATGCCGAAGACTCTAATACTAGCAAAAAAACACGAGCTACAGTTTCTGAAAAGATCCTCTTTGTTCGTAACTTGCCGTATCAGATCGGTGATGAAGAGTTTGAAAAAATATTTAGTGATTTAGGACCTTTGAAACGAGCTTTTGTTGCACGCGAAAAAGGTAAATTTAAGTTATAAATGCACGTGGTCGATTCCAGACTTATATGTTATGCATTGAAATAGGGCTTGTATCGTAGAACTTATTATAAACTGTAATTAGTGCTGCAAACTGAAAGTTATGATGAATCCAAAATATATCACTGTGTAGTGTTCTTTTGGGATCAATAAAGTATACAGAGAGTTTATATATTTATCCAGACCTGAACAATCGATCAAACCGATAATTGATGGCAATCTATGAAGTTCGCGACCACTTAAGTGTGATTATCGATTGATCATGGATTGGCCGATGCCAATCGACGCTAATCAACAGTAATTAATCGATTTTCATTGATTGATCGGTTGATTTTCTGATTATCGATTTCCATCGATTGTTCAGGTCTGAACTTTATATGGAGCCGAGCTAGCCTGGTTAACGGGCTATCCCGGATACCGAGATGATGGTAATCAGACCTTATTTCTTTATAAAACTCGAGTTGTGTTTATATGAGAAAGCGAGCCGTCCCGCTTTCTGAGAAGATCTCGTATGGCACAACCGAGATCTTGGCAACTGGGATGGTCGTTTTTCCATATAAACACACCAGGCGGGATGATTTTCATTCTCATATAAACGGAAAAAATTCATCTCGGTAAGCGGGCCAACTTGCCTACCGGGCTGGCTTGGCTCTATATAAATAGGCCCTGAGAGAGCCATTTATGATTTTAAAAAATTGAGCATCAGTTAGTAAAACAGCTGTTGTGTTATGCCATTCTTAATTTTTGTAAATGCCGTTATTGACTTTGAGTTGCTACATTTACAAGATTTTTGGTTTCCTCCCTCTGAATCTGCTGTCAATCGCTTAAAAATTGAGCAACTGACTTGAAAGATTGGATAACCAATCCCTTGTTAAAACGTTAGTTATTTATTTAAGAACATAGTTGTGAGAGAACCTCCAAAAATACCTGCCTTGTACCAGTATATGCCCTTGCAATCAAAATGATATTAATTCAGTTACAAAGCTCTTGGGGAAGGCAAGGTTATTATATTGTATAATATTTTGGGGTTTTAGTGACAATTTGGTTATTTTGATTCAACTGAACCCTTTGGGTTAGTTTAATATGTAAGTCCGGCATGCATTGAAGTAATTTAAGAACAATTAAAATAGTTTATTGAACTTTTTATTACAGGTGTAAGGGACAAGTGCCGTGGTTTTGGTTATGTGACATTTGCATTAGCAGAAGATGCTAGAAAGGCAAAAGACCTCAGTGTTACTGTCAGCGGGAGAAGGTTAAAAATTGATTTTGCTAATAAACGAACAAGGCAGCGACAAAAGAAAAGAAAATATAATGATAGTAAGTAATGATTTATTAAATTTTGCTAATTATTTTTATACTTTGCATTTAAATTTATTATCATCTTGAAATTAGTTTTTGAAATGATGTTATTGAAATTTCAGTAAAACATGTACTTATGATGTTTTTAATCTGTTTTATAGATGATGGAACAGAGTCTGAGGAGGATGTTGAGACTAGGGATCAAACTCAACCAGAAAGTTATGATGATAATGAAACCGAATTTGAAATCAGTGAAACTGATAAAACTAAAAACAAAAGAGCAGACCAAAAAAGTGAAAGCAGTAAAAACAAAAGTTTTAGTCAGTTATCAGTAAAAGTACCAAAAATATGTTATGAAACTGTGAAGGAAGATGACCAGTCTCAGGGAAAGAAAAGAAAACCAAAGTCACAGAGAAAAGCAGCTGAAACAGATGCTGGAAAAACTATTGTTGTCAGTGGCTTCCCAGAAGGCATTTCAAGTAATGAAGTTTGTGAACGATTCTCTAAAGACATTGGTGTGGAAAAAATTACATTCCCAATCGAGGGTAGAGAAACCACAACAGCTTATCTTCTTTACAAAACATACAAGTTAGCAAGGAAGGCATTGCCACATCTTGATCAGAAAGTTGTTAATGGCAATGCTCTTAAAGCTGTTATGTTGTCCAAAGAGGGTAAAACTCCATCTAAACAAACTCTTCAGAAATCCAAGGTTATTGTGCGCAATCTAGCATTCAAATGCACAGAGTCAATCTTGAAAGAAACATTTTCAGTATTTGGAAAAGTGACTGAAACAACTATTCCAACAAGAAAGGAGGGCAAGAGAATAAGAAAGTGTGGATTTGGATTTGTTCAGTTTACAAATGTCTTTGATGCTGCAAAAGCAGTTGAGAAAATGAACCTTAAAGAGATACTTGGTAGAGCAGTAGCTGTTGACTTTGCTGTTCCAAAAGATCAATACATGACTCTTCAAAACAAACTAGGTGTGTGTTCATGATGGTTGAGTTTATTTATAAGAAACAATCTCTTGCATTCTTTGAACTGTGCCTTGCCTCAATTTATGTACTGTAGTGCTAAATATGTATGTTGTAACTAGCTTGATGGCCAGCAAAACTCAAATGAAACACTAGTATTTTCAAAAATCTACTTTTTTTGTTCTGCAAGTATAGGTATCATAATCGTAGAGTGCCTTTTCCATTCAGTGTTTCTGTTCCACAATTCAAAACTGGCCAATGTTTTTATCAAGTGTTAGGTTTGAATCATTATACAGACAGCAAAAGAATGAGCAAGAGCACTTTACCATTGAGTTTCTGGTAATTGTAGTATGACCCAGCAGTTCCACCATTAAGTTACCTGCAAAAGAGCAGTGGCATAGTTATAAAGCCAGTAATTTTTAAGCCAAAATCTATATTTTGAAGTACGTGAACCACAGGGTAGGTGGAGGAAGAAAATAAATTTGGTGAATTTTGTAAACTTATAACACATTAATAAGAGTTGTTTTTTTTCTTATTGTACTTCAAGAAAACCACCAAGCTGCAGACAACAACAACAAAGAAGATGAAAAGACTTCTGATGATGATAAAATTAAAAGTGTTGAAGAAGCTGATCATGACTCTGGTGATGTCAGAAATGGCAAAAATGATAACATTAGAGATGGGAATGATAAAACAGATGGTGATGACACTGAGGAGGAGGAGGAGTATGACGACGACGATGATGATGGTGATAATGATGATGATGGTGAGGATGATGATGGTGATGATAATGATGATGGTGAGGATGATGATGGTGATGATAATGATGATGGTGAGGATGATGATGGTGATGATGATGATGATGATGATGATGGTGAGGATGATGATGGTGATGATAGTAGCAAGAAGAATAAAAAGGGAAATACCAAAAAAGAATCTGATGTTAAGGAAGGACTAACTGTTTTCATCCGCAACTTGGCATTCAACTCTTCTGAGGAATCAGTTGCAAGTTTATTCAAACAGTTTGGTCATATTTCTTATTGCAAGTTAGTAGTTGACCCTTTTACTGAGCAGAACCGTGGTACAGCTTTTGTTAAGTACAAAAACGTTGAAAGTGTTGAAAACTGTTTGACTAAGGGAGAAGAAGATGAAGATTCAGGGGGTAAGTGTATCTAGTGAGCTATTGATGTAAATACTTCAATTTCCTTTCAGTCCTAAACTGTAAAAATAAAGATAAAAATAAAGATAAACTTCACAGAATGTGATCCGATTTAATGAAACAGAGGTTGTTGTTGAGAGAATCAAGCTTGTGACCACCTAAAATGAAGGTTCAGAAAACAAACGCTTGAGGGATTTATACCAGGATAATTGTATGTGATTGACAAGGTTTCTGTTTCAGAAATGCATTCTTGGTGATTGTCTTTATACATCAAAGTTTTTCCTTAATTTACTATCCAGTTTTTACTGTGAATGCTCATGAGACAAGGGTTGACTGCATCTTATTGTGCAATGAAAACATCTTAAATTTGCCTGTGTAATCTTCTTGAATTGTATAGCTATGGTATTGTTGTTCAGTTTAATTGGATGAAAAATCTCGTGAAACGGAGTTAAGTATAATTCATAGTTTTGAGTAAATTCTAAGGCTGGTTTTCGTTTCACCTATTCACCTTATCCATCACAAGCAGTCACTTTTCGAATGTTTTAAAACCGCTTTAGGATATCTAAGTGTGGTATTTGTCTGAAAGTTTGTAATCCTTTTTTTAAAAAAAAACAGGAATTCATCTGGATGGTCGAAAGCTCAAAGTCACCTTGGCAGTGTCCAGAGGAAAAGCAAAGCAGATGATTCAAGAGAGAAAGAAAGTTAAAAAGGAGCCCCGAGACAAACGGAATCTGTATCTGGCCTGTGAGGGGGTTATCATTCCTGGATCAGCGGCAGCCGCGGATCTTTCAAAGGATGATATTTTAAAGCGTGAAAGAGCGAAAATTGAAAAAAAATCTAAACTCAAAAATCCCAACTTCTTCGTGTCTACCACCAGGTACGTGTATAACTTAAAATACGTGACACGATCGCAGTAATCAAAGTGTCAACTTATGGTTTGTTACAGTAGTACTGATGATGATGATATTAATGTGACGATATGATTCCAGGGTTTGTTACGGTCTTTAAATTCCTTAAAAGTCAGTAAATGTTCTAAGAGGTCTTTATCAACCAGTCGTCGAGTTATTTAAAAAAACTCTTTGAAACAGTGTAAACGTCTTGGAATTTCCTTAAATTCAGTTATTTTTTTTTTACTTTCGTTTTAAGAATTGATAAAAAATTTGCTCGACATCCCCTCCAGGCGAGTTTAGTGGCGAGTTAACGAGTTTTGCCTAGTTTAAAAATTTATAAAAAAAGTCCTTCAAATTGACAAGAAAAACTCATTACTCTGAAATAGCTGAGTAACACAACTTTAAAAAACTCAGTTTCAGGTAATTTATGATAAAACACTTAAGACAAATTAGACTTTATGGAAACCAGTTGTGTGATATTTACCCCACCTTGTTTCTCTTTTCCTATCAGGTTATGTTTTCGCAATTTACCGTTAAAAGTGGACGAGAAGGCATTGCGAATTGCTTTAATGAAGTCAATTGGTAATGCAGAGCCGACTGGAATTAAGAAAATATTGATCATGCGCAATAAGGGGCGTATTGACAGCAGTGGAAAAAGCCGCTCATTGGGATTTGGTTTTGTGGAATTCGCCAATCACAACGAAGCTCTTCGTGTGCTGCGGGCCACTAACAACAACCCTGAAGTTTTTGGAACTGAGAGGCGACCAATTGTTGAGTTTGCTATCGAGAACAGCCTGGCATTGAAAGCCAAGGAGCAGCGAGTAACAAAACTAAAAAAAAGGGAAAAAGTATTACAGAGCAATCGGGATAACGAGTTACAAAAACAAGGTAAAACAAACAAAGAGAAGCGACTTGAAAAAATGAAGGCCAGAAGAGAGTCAAGAAAAAGAAAAAGAGAAGCAAGGAAAAAAAGAAAACTTGAAGCCGCTTTTACGAGTCAAGACAACGAAAACAAGCGCGAAAACAAACATAAAGAAAACAATACGAAAACGAAAAGCAATGATGAAGTAAATCTGAACATAAAGGGAGTACAAAAAACATTTTACGGTTCTAATCAAAGTTCTATGAGTAAAAAATCGCACGGTTTTACAAAGGACAAACAGTCTAAAAAGAAAGAAAGAACTAAAGGACTTCTTGTTGACACCATTGAACCGAAATCAAGCAAGGTAATAAAACGGAACGCTAGCAAAAGGAAGGCAAAAGAAATGAAAGATGAGTCAAAATTTAACGAAATGGTCAACAAGTATAAAGAAAAGTTATTCGGAAAAGATGTCGGAATTTCTAGTGCCAAACGCGCACGATGGTTTGAATGATCAATTATTGGTCTAAATTGTATTTTTCATTAACCAATTAATTTCATTTTATAAGCCTTCACAAGTAAACCTAAATACAGGCCTCCCAAGAATGACTCAAGGTTCCAAGTGCTAACTTTTAATCATTCATTTCAATTAACACTATCAGTACATTTCAATAGTGAAATTCCTAGGACCTTAACTTAAATTTTTAAACTAAATCAAGTGTTTTTAAAATTTCAGTGAACTATATTAGAAACTCGTTAACCATTTGACCAATCATATAACCCAGAAAACGCCGGGCGTTTTCATTTGTTGTCATTATTTGCTTCGGAGGGGATCTGCATTTTACACCAGGCGAAGCGAAAATCTAAATTAAATTACTCAAAGCCTTTTGCGTACCCATTGGAACGGTAAACCTCTTTCTACTAACTGATTTTTTTTTTGGAAAGTAATCCGTCTAAATATTTTACGAAACGCGGTTGCCTTTTGGCTCGATCCTGTGAACCCAGTCATAAAAGACCCTAGTACTTCAAAGTGCGTGCATTTGAAGAAATTCTTAAACTTAACATAAGCTGAACATTGAGTCAATTCAAATCCATCGAAATAGAAAGCAGATATTTGAAATCAGGAAATTTAGCCATCTTGTTTCTGTTTAGCAAAAGCTTTTTATTAGTGACCGGCAGATTATGTGGTTGCATTAGCCCTGCAAGTGAAGTCCTCCATCAATAGGTAAGGACACTCCAGTAATAAAGGAAGCCCTCGGGGAACAAAGAAAACTAATAAGATCACCAAACTCTTTTCCCTGCCCAAAGCGTTTAAAAGGCGTAGCTTCGATCTTTTTCCTGATTGGTTCGCTGGCGACTCCACCCAAAGGTGCCGTCATTCGTTCCCAGGCGTCTGACATGATATAACCTGGGATGACGGCATTGACCGTGATGCCACGTGGGCCAAGGGTCTGAGCATAGTAACGAACCTGAATTAAAGAAAGAAAGAAATGTAAGTTTACTGTCACTTAAATAAAAGTAACAGGTCTGAGCTAGAGCCAGGCACAAATCAAAGGTTTTCGAACGTGATGAACCATTAAAACTAAGGCTTGACTCACAAAACATTATCTGCTGTTCTCTAGCATGAAAAAGACACCTTACTTCAACTGTTTTGTATTTTTTTTTTTATCATTTTAAAAATCGTTTGAAGGCAATTGAGGGCGTAAAATTTAAGCTTGATTTCTCAGAAAATCTTTCATCGCGAATACAAAAAGCAAATTTGGACCGCTGCAGCGCCGGGAAATGTCCAAACATCAACACATATTCAGTGCGAAAGTTTTTTTGATGAGGGAAAGTATCAAGTTACGTGACTGTACAAATAAATTATTTTTTGTCACGGTTTCATGCTGTCAAATTGTTTTGCATTAGGAACTTTTTTAAAAATCCGTCTAAATGTAGAAAACGCGGAAAACTTAAAAGTCTGATGGCTTCCACCAATAATCACTACATAGTTTGACATCTTTGTTATAAAAATCTTTAAAATAAAAATATAAACTAAGCTTTCTGACAATGATTTTTTTTGTTTACATCGTTTTACTTTTGCAAATATTGATTATTAATTAAACCAAGACGGGGAATAATTTGAATACTTTTGGTTTATAGTTACCAGTACTGAATTATGTGTTAGTGCTTTGGAAAACAATGGCATCATCTCTTACAGTTATATAAAGGGTTTTTTTATACCTCCTGGAGTTTTTGGTTGGCACAAACATCATATATCATATTATATACAGCTACCGATATTTTAAAGCGAAATTATGCGATTTCACCAGTTTTTCGAATTAACCGCAAAATTGGAAGTTTTAGTTTGTAACTTGGATATGAGGAGGCTACGTCTAAGATTTTTAAGAAATCGGTCATCAAGAAAATATAGACTTTACTGCAAAGACCGTGTACGAAATCCCGTGCTACGTAGGATCTGTGACAATCTATCACTCAGTAAATGTACTGAGAAATACAAAACTGGTGAATGAACGGTTCATATACTACGTAAAAGAGAAGCTCGTCAGGAAACCAACATGATTACCTTATAAAAGGAAATTAACACGAATCGTTATTTAGGTCGCGTTAATTTTGTTATACATAGACAAGTAAAAACAAACGATACAATTTCCCGACGTTTCGGCGACCTCATGAAGCCATTGTCAAGGGTACAAATGAAAATAAAATTAACAAATGCGAGTTCAAGAGTTATATATAACTAATTTACATTACATTGCTAATTTGCGGAGGTGACTACACAAATACTTTAGCACGGATAGAGTCCGTTTGCACGTTCAAACTCGGTGTTAATTGTTTGTGTAAAGCATTTCGTTGACAAGACAATCGAATTTGTTCATGCATTTCTTTAGAACTTTGAAACAGCTAAGGAGGTCCTCAGGGACAGCACCCGCGTGGTCGTTGTCATAGTGCTTGCATATTGGTATATCGGAAAATTGGCCAAGACCTTAAAACCGCAGCTGGTTAATCAACAGTGCGTAGTGTACCAGTTTAAACGTAACCTGTGTGATACAGGGAGCTATGTTTGCTACACGCGCGGGCATTTATATGCTCGCGTGGATGGCCATAAAAGCACGTCATCTTCAATACGCAAATACTATGACAACGACCACGCAGATGCTGTCCCTGAGGACCTCCTTAGCTGTTTCAAAGTTCTAAAGAAATGCATGAACAAATTCGATTGTCTTGTCAACGAAATGCAACGAAATTCTATCCGTGCTAAAGTATTTGTGTAGTCACCTCCGCTATGTAAATTAGTTATAACTCTTGAACTCGCATTTGTTAATTTTATTTTCATTTGTACCCTTGACAATGGCGTCATGAGGTCGCCGAAACGTCGGGAAATTGTATTGTTTGTTTTTACTTGTCTATGTATTTCTAAATCATTGTTAATTTTGTTGCAGCGTTAATTTCCGCGACGTTAATTAAGTGTAGCGTTGATTCCGCGCTCTTAGTATTTTAACCCCAAGTTTGGAACCTGTCCAGACACCCAAAAAATATTAACTACAAGCTTGCTTGCTTGCTTGCTTGCCTGCTTGCTTTCTTTCTTTCTTTTTTTTCCATTTACCCTTTATTTTTCATTTTTCACAAAAGCTAAGGCAAAGGTTTACAAATTATATTTCGAGTTCATCTTCATCGTTGTCGCTGTCAGAAGTGATGTCAACATCTTCTCCTTTCATTTCGGCCAAAATAGATTTCGAATCTTCAACATAGTCTTTCTCGACAGAATATGAGACTTCCTCTGTTCTCTCTTTTAAAATCGCCAGACTTCTCGCATTGCTCCAACTGTGTCTTAATCATGTTAATTTCCTTTATTGTGAAAGTCTAGCTCCTCTTTCGCGTTAATTTTCTTTATTCGAAGTCGTTTTCCATCAAAATTCGCGTTAATTTAAGTCGCGTCAATTTCAAATACCTTTAAAATTTCATGGAGCGTTAATTTCCCATAAGGTAAGCTTCTCTGTTACGTAGTATATCAGTCATTCATTCACCAGCTTCGTATTTCAGCAAGAAAAACTTGTAAAACCCGTTAGAGGACAAATTTTAAAAACCGAAACATGAGATAATGTTAATAGGTCAAAGGCAACTGCAGTAACTCGTAGATGCGTCATCGAATAGCCCAAGATTTTCATTGAATAATTTTAAAAACATTTCTAATGACTGCGTTTGTGAATATAGGTCAATTCTTTTTAAAATAAAGTAAATAAATAATAAATCAGTGTATGTTGAAAAGAACTGACTAGACGACAGCCCATTAGTGGCATTACAGCTGAAAGTTGTTACTTTTTAGCAAGTTTTGTTTCGCGACAGACAGATTTGAAGAGTTCATATGAAAGAAAAGCAGCGACAATTTTTATTTTAGTATAACCTGTCAAAATAAAATATCAAAACACCAAACTGTTAAGTAAACATACCAGGAGCTCCATACATCCTTTAGCCTGCGCCGTGATGGCATATTTCGGTTTGGGGGTCTGAAAATGGTTTGAACCATACGTAGATACCGCAACAATGTAACCTTTATTGTCCTCCATAATTTTCACACATTTCTCCACACAGCGGATGAAACACTTGGGGTAAATATTCTGAAAGTAGTCGTAGGTTGCAAAATCACGAAAGGTGCCTTGTCCAATATCTTGCTTGTAATTATCAGCGGCTCTTTTTGCCTCATTTGTCTCTGCCTCTGAGGTGATTCCAACTGCTGCTCCAGCATTGTGTATAAACGCTTGAAGTTTGTTTTCAAAGTTTTTTTGGACGCATTCAAATATCGCATCAACAGCGGATTCGTCAGAGAGATCTCCTTTTACTATGAACACTTTCACTTTATATTTCTCTTGAATTTCTTTTTTTGCTTGCTCAGCTCTCTGGACGTTGGAATTGAAAGTAATTATGAGATTGTAACCATCATTTGCCAGCTCTTTGGCTGCAGCAAAACCAATTCCTCTTGATCCTCCGGTAACAACAGCGTTCTTCGCCATCGTATATTAAGCCAAGACACATACGGGTCATATAACGTTTAAAAAAATATAAACATTCCCACTGAAGTATCTCAGTATTAAATCAATGGTTCAGACCAGTTTTAATCTAGCTGGGCTAGTAAAACAAGTTCTTAACTGGAAAAAAAGTGTTAAATGATCTAACGTTTCGTTAGGTTGCAATACACGCTATTTTTTTATGAGAATAGCGTTTTTTGTTTCAGCCTCAGTATTCTTAACTTTTTAACAAATATCAGCCTCATATATTCTTATAAAGTATATTCTTATAAAAAAAAAGCGTGTAACAAATATCTCAATCCAGGAGCTAGCGCAGTACTGAAAAGAAAATTTGAAAAAAAAGCAAAAGCTCTATCAACAAGATCAGTTTCGCAGTTGCAAGTTTTTTTAAACACGCTAAAGAATGCCAGCTATAGTCACTAAGCTGGAGAAAAATTGGACTAAGTAAAATATTATTTATTCGGGTTAGAGATTTGGAAATCTCCTGTTCTGAGATATAGAGATTAACATTACATTTCACACTTATTGTCTGTCACTGCGGGGCACAGCAGATTTATAAACCCGAGATACTGCGAGCTGGGGCGACATCAAAACCGAGGGTCCATCAATCCGGCCCAAAGTGACAGTCAACAAGCATATAATATTGTTATAAACTTATATGCTCTTCACAAAATAGTCAAAAACAACAATAAGTTCAGTGAAAAACATTTATTGAGTCAATAACCACAATCGAAGACGGCCTTAACTGCCGTTCACAACTGTTTCAAACAACAAGAAACGGGATCATATTATTTTCTTCAAATTCTACAGAACTGAATATGATCCCGTTTCTTGATGTACTTATCAAACGTCATAATTATACTGTTTCAAACAACATTGAAAATAAAATATTAAAATATCGGCAAGGCTACTTGTTGAGTCCTTTTTTTTTCAGCAGTTTTAATATTTATTCTTCTATTGAAGCGAATATCTTTTTAGGTGTCTGTGTCGTTGTTTGCGCCATAGTTTAGTTGACTGGCTCTCGAATTTGAAAATGTCTTTACTTGCAGTTCAAATAAGGCTGCAGCGCCACACCGGCACTTTCAAAAGTATATTAAACTGTTCGTTCATCGAAGCAGCAGCCTTACGTAACTTACATCCGGTCCAACGGTCTTCAACTTGCCGGGAAACAACTGGTTGTGGACCGCAAGCCCGGATGTGAAGGTGACTGCGATCTCAGCCAAAATCTGACCAATCAGAACTGTCTATTTCAAACTAAATTTGCATAGCATGTAACAATACATCGGTGTTTTGAAATACACCACGAACGATCGACGACTAATGATTGAAAAACACATCTGATCAATCTGTAAACGTTTTATACTTCGTTTATTACTATATTTATCTTCAATGCAACAGCGAACTAGGCAAAAAATTCCATTATCAAATCTGAATCTAGAGAAGATAACTTTATAATCAAGCGGGTCCCAACAGTAAAAGTTACTTGAGTTGAGAAAAAGAGCAATTGTTAAAAGTCAAATATTGGTTTTCGGAAGCTCTTTTTCCTGAAACGATGCCGTTTTACAGCACGCGCATCATATTTCATAACCGTTACATTTAAACTAAATTTCACACCTGAAGAAGGCTTGTTTGGCTAGCCGAAATATAGTAGTTTGTTAAAATTTATATACGTCGTGTTGACTTTTTGATTTATTATATTTTAGTTTTTCTACTATCGTCAACAAGAGTTTCAACTCCGACGTAAGCGGTTGACATTATTGGGTGGTTATTATTATTTTTTTTAAAAGAAAACTATAAATAAGCTGTTTTAAAGCCCAAACCAATGATCTAAGATAAGTATTTAACACCAAGTTCAGTTTTCCCCTCAAAAACATATACCCACTACATGTTTATTGGTTAGTAGTATAAACAAATAATAAACAAATTAAAAAATAATTAAAGAATTAGCTTTTGATGCCATGGAGATAGAGATAAATCAACCCCGCTGATAGACTTAGAATAAATAATAATGATCATATCATTAAAATTATAGCTTATAGCTTACCATATTTCAACTAATAAACGCTTCCCTCTAGCTAATAAACTCTGCAAATAAACGCATTCCTCTATTGTATGCCGCCCTCCAATAAACAACGCTAGCGTAAAAGCTTTGGTTATAAAAATGAATGCTAAAAATAAGGAATCGACGTTTCGATGTCTCCTTGACACCATTATCAAGATAAAAAAAAATTAAAACTGAATGTAAAATTAACTAGTAAATATACAGAGTTATATACGCATCTAATTAAAAATGAAAAATGAATTAAAAAGATAAAATCATGAAGCGAAGCGAGATTTGGTTTTAAGTCACGAATAACAAGCATTTCGAACATGAGGCAGTCCCACTTATTTTTGCGTTTTTTTTTTAAATATTAAAATGATTTGAGAAAAAAGCAGTGCATGCCGGCGGAACCAGTCCAGTTTTGAGCCAAGTCCACATTTTTTATTTTAAATTAAATTTTCACCATAATTTTTGTTTCAGTTTTTCGTTTATTTCTGTCTGAAAATGCGCCAAATTGCATCTAAGAGAAGCTAAATTTCAAAATTTTCTTTTAGAAAATTCTTATTCTTCGGCCATTTCAACTTAAGTAAAAATAACAAACAAACTGCAGTTAGTTTTCATGTTTAAATTTAATTGTAGTTGACGGCATACGAAACGCTAAGTTCATAAATGAAAGTTTTTACAACATGCGTTGTCTCTTTATTTGTTTGTTATTTTTACTCCCTTGTTTTAAAATAACTCGCTCCTTCGGCGCTCGAAATGTTTTCTCTATGGCCGGACCATTTCTGCAGACCTTTCGCCGGGCCAGCTTTGTTTTATTTAAATTATTGAGGAAAGAAAAGGAGGAATGAACCTACTACCATTTTAGTTGCTAGATTAAAATATATATAAGAAAAACTTACAACTTCTTGTAACTATATTTCGACCGGCCACTACCGGTCAAGGATAAATTTACATAGTCATAAGTCATTTATGTGTAAACGAAATATGATATGACCTGTAAAATTAAATTTAAAACATAAACTGTAGAAAAAAAATAGTTACAAATTATACATAATAATAAAAAAAACTAGAAGTTTCTGAAAGAAAGGAAAGTGCTGCGACAGTTAGAATGAATAAACATTATGCCAAACTTACCAAATTTTAGATAGAAATCCGCAATAATCCACAATAATCCGCAATCCCTAGCTGACCACGAGGTGAGGTGAAGTAAACTGCATTCCAGTCTCTCGCGGCCTTGTCTTTTGAAATCGAGGCTCCAGCGCAAGACACCAAAATTTGCACAGCATATAATCGTACCGCGCATGCTCGGGACCGCAAGAACAAAGAGAATAGTTTCGCTGCTCCTGTGTTGCAGCAAATAATGAATAATGGCCAAAAAAAGGTAGATGAATAATGAGTAATCACATTTGAATAATTCCGCTTCCACCCCCGAATGAACACCGTTTGTCGGATACATGAAATTAACATTTGATATACATGTTAAAATGCAAAATTCACATTTTAATTGCCAAGACTATAGACGATACTGTATTTGCAAACATTC
>JAOEHV020029182.1:0-17957 GCA_025447995.2 Isaurus tuberculatus | reverse complement strand
TGGATTAGTGTCCCGTCCAGGGGGAGTCAATGACTCTCATCCGCTTAACACTACGGAAACCGGAGGTAAGCGCCGGCCCCATGGGCCTCTAGGCTTGGAAAAGGATTTAACTTTTTAACTTTTAACACATTTGTATCCTCATTCATCAGACGAATTCAAACAGAAGTAAGAACCTATATACGATTGATATCATACAGGACTTAATTTCTAAACCGAAGTTTGTCAGTTTTTCGTATGTTACCCAAAGTCACAGTTTTGCTTTTGGTTTTTTGTTTTTAAGCGCGACCTATTCTACTGCAAACAGTTATCTGTCCTGGTGACGTGTGGCTTTGATGGCACTGTACGATTATGGAACCGATCCGATGACGACGGTCAACCGAGCCCATGAAAGGGGAGAACAGGAAGTAACAGAATAGACTGACCTTGTGATAGGGTAGCATCAACTAAGTACGTGATGTGCACACCTGGCTAATAGGGTAGGAATAAGACCAACTGAAAGGCTAATATGAGGATGAGCAGTACATAATTTAAAGAAATTTTCTGTAAAAACATGTTTAAGAAAATAATGGGAAAGTGGACTATTTAAAATGGAAATAACCAACTTTATGAGTATTTCTGTGGAATTTCTATGGTATGAAGCAATATTTATAACGTTTAGTAATCTCGATTAGTGTGTTTATGTTGTCATAATGATGCAAAAAATAGTGATTTGCTCACTAAGCCCAATACAAAATATAAAATCTTATGTTTGAACCAAACGCTTCTAAAAAAAACTCAAATTAATAAAATTTCATTTTATTTACTTCTCTGTTTGCTATTGCAGCCGACAAAATAGTTTATCTTCGATTTTATTATTTTGCAAAATGAGTATACAACTAGTAGCTGTTCTACGTACCTTACAACAAACCTGGCTACCCTCCTAGCTACATTAACATTAATGTACAAAATTAATTACAAACACAAACAAATATTATTTATTTATCGGAATTGCATATACAACAAACAAAAGCGTAATAATTTTGGGATGTGGCTAGAACGATTATCATTGAATTATACGTATACAACATGCTCGCAAAACATAAACTATTTTTTACCAAAACCAATATCAGATGTCTGCAAAATCAGTCTGATGATTAGAACTACCTGTACTGTCCCTATCTAACGGCAAGTCCTGAACAAGATATTTCACCGACTCTTTGAGTCTGTCCAATCCATCGCCACTAACAGCAGATACTGGAATAACGTGTTGAAAAGTCACCGGCCCGAGCCCTCTCAATCTTCTAAGATAGTCTTTGTTGAGTTTCAAAGCATTTTGCGACGGCTCATCCATTTTCATTTTATCCAACGTTGACAATAATCTCCCTGAGGCAAGAAAAATTAGATCAAGAATGACTCATGAAGACAAAGTGTAAAATTTAATGATAATGAAATATTTGAGTCGCCAAGCTACCATCGTGACTGGGCTAATACGTCTAACAATATCCACACAAATCTGAGTTTTCCTTTAAAATTCGTGAGAGCATTTTCAAATAGATAAGGTTTCTGGTTTCGATGGACGAATTCTTTTAAGATTAATTTGTGTGGACAGAAAGCCAATGCTCATAAAAAGTAGGCGGTTTCGAAAAAGAAAGGGACATCAATCAATACCTGAGGCCAGAGAAAATGTAAACTCCTTCACTCGACTAATCTTGCTGTATCGTGACTCCATTCTCACCTGCTCGTTCAAGTTATTCAATTTCACGAAAAAAATTTTCGAATCTTTCCCGCGCCCCGAAAAAAAAGTTTCAAATACATAAGTTTTGTGATTTTGATGGACGATTTCATTAGTATAAATTTATGTCGACAGAAAAGAATTTCCCATAACAATTAGGCAATTTCATATCCTAAGAATGGAATAACGATAGCAATTAATGATGGCAGAGACATTCTGAGACCCATCGTACTCCATATAAGTAAATTCAACATTTGTGGTTTTGGCGATTTCATTACCTGGTTGTTTAAGTTGTTCAATTTCATCCACAAGTTCTTCGAATCTCTTCTGGGCTCCATCACTGTCCATTTTACTAACAATCAAAATTTTTGGCTTTGAACTTAGCTGCTCTAGAAATAACTCCAATTCCTAAAATGTTAAAGAACGAAATTAGTAGATTGAATATCTCTCAGAAGTTAACGACTTTCACGACTGGCTGGTTCGGAATATTAAATATTGAGTTTACATTTGTTTGAATATTTGAAAATTTAGTTTGAATATGAATATTGAGGTTTGAGTATTGGATATTAACAGTTTGAATATTGAATATTAACAGTTTGAATACTGAATATTGACGGTTTGAATATTGAATACTAAAACCAAAATATTGCGCTTCCACCCCCGAGATTGGTGTGCAGTGATCAAGTTTTTGCACGTACCTTTATCAAGAGACAGACAGTTTCAAAGACGGTTCTGTGAGGCGAACTGCTCTTTAGTTGAAAGCCATCGATGTCAGCCTAAATTAAAATACAACTCGATAAAACGGAATACCGGCTAAAGATAACCAGCTGATATTTTGTTTTGCCTGACAGAGGGGAATCCGACGTTGGCCTAGTGGTTATCACTCACGCCTCCAAACACTACTCATTCTTTGTTTCTCACGTGGGCTCAGACTTGTCCATCTCAATTTGACTCCAAGGGTTTTTTCCGGGATATCCGTTTTTTTCTCCCTCAAATCACGAGCCACTGGCTCGAGAATTTGGGCAACCACTCCTTATGCGTAGAAACGTTAAATAAAGTATTATTTTAAAACAACTGTTAATTTTTTTTAGAATTCAAACTTTGATTGTATCACACCAGAACGTAAGAACAGCAAAAGTATAAAAGGTATGTGGCTAAAAAGATAATGACAAAAATGGATTGTACAGAGCATGTGTTCTTGTACTATATATTTTCTGGCACTAAAAAGGCACTAGGATTAGTCAGTAGTGGGCGCTCATTTTAAATCTAACAGATACAATAGTTGGCTGCATCTCAGCAGTTGCGGACAGTTGTTTCGGCGTTAAAACACGTTTACAGCACAGTTAAGCTAACAAACAGACTCGAGTGGTCTTAATTACCTTATTCAGTGGAACTTAAAACTGACATGCATGTGCTGTCTCAGGGCTTCATATAATGGCCGGGCAGGTGCTGGTCATGTTGTCCGGTTAAACATGTTTTTGCTTGGACACGTTCCATTTTTGGCCTCTCCAATTGCAACTCCCGGGAATTTCTCAGTCACTTAATTGTCTAAGTTTATATTCGCTTTTTTTCTTCTTTTGTAAAGATGAATGTTGTCCCTCGTGATTACCAAATGGTTTATAGTTAAAATTTTTTTGAACGACTAGTAAATGGCCGGCAACGTGACCGGCAATCCAAGGATTTGTCCGGTCAATACCCAGTTCTGACCGGACATTGTCCGTTGACCGGCCGTTATTTGACGCTCGCTATCTATGCTTCTGAACACCAAAACTCGGCTATGCAGCCGGTTGGTGAATAGAAATTTTGTGTTGTTTTATATTGAATCTTGTGTTTTCAATTACCCTAATCCGAAAATTTTTAGCTCGTTAAGGAATTAAAAACTGATTTTGCGCAACTCACAACTAGTGCCAGTCCTTTAGTCCTCTCGACGTGCTTGAGGAACTTGTGTCCCATTCCCCTGTTCAGATGTGCGCCTTCAATCAATCCCGGCAGGTCCGCCATACTAAGCTGTGCATAAAGTGAAATACCTTACAATAAGGCTATTCAGTACATCACAGTAAGATCATTCATTGTACAAAAAATTGTTAATGGAGGCTCCTTATACCTGAGTATAATCAGTATAGTTCACTGTACCAGTCATTGGGCGGATAGTAGTGACTGAAATGAAGAAAACATACTTGATTTTAATTAGAATTACATGAACGACTGTTTAGTTGCCATTTTCCAGAATGTTGGGGTCAGTATTTGTTAATCTGATTGCTGCTTTCTATCTGCAACGATCCAAAGCATCATCACTAACAATGCTTACTGCATTCAACCTCGTTCCCAGGGCGGGCATGAGAGAACCCTGGGAACGAGGTTCCACTTCATTTTAAAAGTATGCAAGTATTTTGTATCATTACGTATGTAATAACTATGTCTCCTCTTGCTACATTTTTAGTAGAAATAGTGGTTTTAATATCTCAATACTATTTACATGAAGTTTTGTAAAACGTCTTTCCAAAATTGCTTAACACAGTTTTAAACTTCGATAGTTAACTGAACTGAATAAATGACAATGCAAATATTGCGAATTTAATTATCTCGGTAAATAAAGTAAAAATCTATTGCCGCTCTTTCTTTTATGCTTGGGGCTTTTATTATATCGTTCTTATGAAAATATCTAATTTACCTGGCAATTCATCGTTTGTGCCTCCTGCAAAAACTCCAACATTCACAAAACAGTTTTCAATTCTTAAAACAACAACGAACTTAAAATTTGATCTTATCCCTGCTAAGGCCTATTTGCATTTCGAACTTACACTAATTTCACTCACACGCATAATTTCCTATCTTTGGCTTCACTCTACTGATAGCCCCGAGAAGAGTTGATTTACCAGCATTTGGAAAACTGCAAAATACAAACCAATGTTTTAATGTTTGCACTCAACATTCACATTTCTTAACACCACGTAAAGTGAAAGCTTATGACTGGTTTTAAGAGTCTTGTTAGTTACGTTTTCAAACTTATAAAAGGTGAGAACTTGCAAAGAGGAGTTAACAAAAAGGAAATGACCTTCGCTGACTAGGATGTAACCAGGGGGAAAATCACTCTAACTCACCCAACCAGTCCTACATCGGCAATAAGCTTCAGTTCAAGTCGGATCATGTGTCTTTGTCCTGGCTCTCCACTCCAGCCCTCTGTAATGGGGCAGCCACCCCGGCCACCCTTGGAAACAAGAAGCCTCGAACCAACAGAGTCTAGATCCCCTATAAAACGGTTATCATCCGTTGTAACAGTTGTCCCTAAGGGCACTGGTACTATCAAATCTGAACCTCGTGAGCCTTTTGTTTTTCGTCTCTTTCTTCTGAAAAATAAAAATCAGGTTGAAACCAAATACCAAAGCTAACAGAGCAAGGTAACCACCACATCAAGCAAACGTCGTAGTATACCCACTTGGGTACAAAGAAAATCAAAGCATCCCGGCATTCGTTATGACTTAAATTAAGGAAGAAGACTGTATAACTCTAAAAAAGTTGCTTTCTAATTAATTTAAATATTTTCTACCGACAAACTTTCTCTAATTAATTATCTTTGAACTAAATGACAGTTCTTAGTTTTGTTAAATTGAGCCCAAAATTCGTTAAGTTGTTATAAGCTAAATCCTTTAACATGCCCAATGGCCCACCGGAGCTGGCGCCTATCTCTGGTTTTCGTTAGTGTTAAGGATGACGGTCCTTGATACCCCCTGGACGGGACACTAATCCATCGCAGGATAGCCCCAGCCGAAGTTGGTACTCGTTTACCAAACTCGTATATAAGGATGGAAAGCTGAGTAAGCTTTGGTGGAAAAGAAGGTCGAACAAATGTTCAAATTTCGGTAGTCTGAGGATCGAACCTGGAACCTTGTGGTTGGAAGGCAAAGATCTAGCAAATTGCGTTAAACATTTCGCCTTATACTTACGAAAAATTTCCACCGTGTTCTCCAATTAGCCTCCTGTTTTCTTTCATTGAAAAATGCGCAAAGTTTGTATTCCAGTGACACTCTAGGATGACGTCACCACCATCTCCCCCCAGTCCACCGAGCCTGGGACATCCTTGGCCACCAGATCCGCCTCGGGCATACAAACGAACTCGGTCATTAAGACGATGGCGCTCAGACTCCTATTTAGGAAACATGGCAGAGTGATTATCATTCTCTATTCCTTTCTTTCAAACTTGTAAAAAGCAGCTTTGATATTAATTTTAAAAATATCACACAGACAGACTGCAATCACAGACTATTTACACAGCAAACACAGCGAAGCTAATCCTTTCAGTCCAAGGCTAGTGGCTCAATAAAGCCTGCGGTTGTCTCCAGTTTTTAGTGGTGTTAAGCCGATGAGAGTCTTTGGTTTCACGTGGAAGGGACACTAATCTACAGGTTAGCTCAAGCTCAAGTAGAAACTTGTTATCGTTTTACCGAACTTGCAAGGATGGAAATAGCTGACTCAGCTTTGGCTGGAAAATAAATCGCACAAATAAGGAAATCTCGAAAGAGTCTGGGTTCTACCTGCCTAAGGCCATGTGTGACAAACTGCGCCGTGCCAGCCATGCTGCCCAAACACGTCATAGGTTATAAGTTAAACATAGTAAAAAAGGAATACCTTGACGGATACTGCAACGACCGGTCTGTAAATTATGGATTTTTGTTTCTTGCCATATCTAAGAATATTTTCTTCCATACCGTTATTCGTTTTTGTTTGAACATTCTGTAAGAGAAGTATCTAGTAAATAAAACTAGTTTTTGTGCAAAGTAAGGCAAGTTCTAAAACCTCAAAACTCGGGTATCTCAGAGATTTCAAAGCACTTAAATCAAATGATTAAATCTTTGCAAGGGTCATACCTGGCTTTTCACAGGTCTAAGAAGTGCTGGCAATCCTCCATGTTCCTGATTCTCGGTATAAAAGGACGGAGGCTTCAATTTGTTTACTTCAACACTGCGTTGCACCTGTACCAAGAAGGACAAAACAAGATAAAAATATTTTCTTGACCTTTGTATCATATTTTTTTTCTTACTAAGTCCCTAACCTGGCCTCAATCTCCACACCAGAGAAGAAATGAGTGGTAACGGTAATGTTCCTAACAGGAAGGATACACTGGCAGTAAAGAACAATGGAGATGTGTGCAGGACCTCCTGGTGAGTGTGGAATGCACCTTTTTTAAGTCTTCCCGCTAGATAAGGCGATTGTTTTTCAAGAGGCTGAAGCTTTATCACTTTCTCTAAAATAGGAATAATGATTCTTCTGAAGGGAGGCATTAAGATTTTTGGTTTTGCATTTTTTTTTGGTAATTCCATTTGGCATCCGTTTTGCAGGTTGTGCACCAGTAAATGCTGTGGTTTTATGGGTTTTGTATGATTTCAAATTCGGTTTTTCTAATTGGTTACAGTTTCTTGTTGTCTACATCCTAGGCCCCATTTTACACAGACTACCTAATGTTTTATGTGTTTTTCTGTTTTTATTAAAGTCTGTCCCGGTTTTTCAGTTTTTTTAGAGAGCCCAATGCTTCCTCGTTCAAGTTGGCAACCTTTCTTTCATGGTTTCTTTCCTTCATTGAACCAAAACAATTTTGGGTGATAAACTGTAACAAAGAACAACTGACATACTTTGACGGACCAGAAATAGAAAGCTTTTCGTTGCAAATTTTGAGAAATTGACGCTATACCTGGCAACTTGGACTTTTCTAGAACTTTAGCGCTTGATAAGTCAATTATCTCCGTAGTCTAATTTTTACAATAAAACATGATTTTTTTTCAGTAAATATGACAAAACTCATTTTTGACCATGTCCAATTATATTTTCATTATTACTGTCATAAGCAAACTTCTCTAAAACACAAAAGCTGGCTGCATTGCTTTTTTTTCTTAAGCCCATTTACAAATTGTTGACTCAAAATATATCTAGCAACTAATATTTTGATCTGATTGCCAGCTAAAAAAAGGTAATGTGGCACCACTGTCTTCAGTATTTAACACAATACCTTTGTTATAAACTCCAAATTTTCTTTTGTATACAGCAGAACCACTCTTCCATTGTGGTCTTTAAAGTTTGATGATTGTAGGACATGAAGAACACTGGATTCATCCCCATCAACTGGAGGTTGGACTGCAAAACATTAAATTTGTAAATGAAATTACTTTGAGTCACAACTTTAAATACAAAAAAACAATTATTAAAAGAAAATACGTCATTGCGATTTGAAATACCTTGAATAATAAGATCAACCTTCGGAGCACATAAAAGCTTTGTTGAGGAAGCTGTTGTCTAGGGAATAAAAAGGCATACACATGAAAGATTAAACAGAGTGTTTCCACATAAGAGTGAGATTTTAAACACTAGAAGATACAGTAAACCCATAAACTATTTCATTTTCAAGTATAATATGTAATTTTCAGTAAAAATATAAAATAATTGAAAGCAAACAGTGTGATAATTATGGTTATATTGGCCTTTTGGAAATAAAACTAACTAACGATAACAAGCTTTTAGACAGGAGATAAGCTAATTTTATCTATCCATAATCATTTAACAAGTATCAAATGAATGTATTTCACTGTGGTTAGTAACTTGAACAAATCCTTCTTTTCCACATAGAAGCTGGTGAGCCTGTGGTGGCCCTAAGCAAGACACTAACCCATTTTGTTACAGTTGACTCCAAAGTATATAATAATACAACTAGCATCTTTCATTTGGGGATTAACCTTTGATGAGTTACTTCTGTATCAAGTTGGGATCATAAACTAATTCAATTTCTGTTTTGCACTAGACGCTTCCGCTCAAATGAGCCAACCAAACCATAAATCAGTGAATTTTCTTTTCACATGCAGTTTTAGTCTCCAAGTACAATGTATCAGTCAACTTACCACAAGAACGTCAATTTCACCATTTCGCAGTTGAAGAAAGCAATGTTCATCTTTCTGAAAAAGACCGAAACAAAAATTAATGTTTTCATTTTTTTAGTGGTTAGTGACAGATTATTGTTTTACTCTTCACCTAAACACTTCCTTTCATTACAAGTTTACACTTTATTTGTACATATTTTGCTTAAAACCACAATTTATATTAAATCAATGACATACGATGTAAATGTCAGGGGCTGGGATAAAGAGAATGCGAAAGCAGCATAATACATAAAAAAGAATATGTTACATGGACAAACAAAATGGACACGCAAAGCAACTTACAATGCAATTCATTTCAGACTATGGTATAAAGGGTAACAGAGAAGCTTTTTTTTTTGTCATTAAAGCACAAAATTAGTTAATATTGATGCCACACTTTGCTTTTGAAAAATAAAAATTTAACATGTATAAAATATTTAAATTTTTCAAGCTCAGTACCATTTTGTTTTCTGAAACTGCTGCTACACTCAAAATGCCAAACTCTTCTTGTAACTGCCTTGAAAGCTCTGATGCAAGGACTGTATAAATTTAAGTAAACAAATAAAATTGAAATTAATATTATTAAAACTTCAGTAACAATAATTATGCAACAGTACAAAAAAGGATATTTTTCTGGCAACAGTGATGATGTCATGTTTATTTTCTCTACTTATAATCTAAATTCTGCAAAATCATGGAACTGCCTGACGTGTGAAGAATTTAGTGAGGCTACTTAAGGTGCATTAAAAAGCACATGGTACAGACAATGTGTAGAGCTAAACTAATTGTAATAAAGGGTGTCAAGTGCTGAACTTCTGGAGTGGGTTTGACTTGATGTTGATCTGGAAGTCAAAGAGTTTGTGATGCTGTGAGCAGCTGATAAAGGTGGTAGGACATGCAGGGGTTTTATCAAGGGCTGGGCACCAGGCATGTTGAACAGCTGTGAACACAACTTATCCCAGCTGCTTTCAACATTTTAGAGAACAAAATATATACCCTGGTGCTGCTGCTACCTCAAGCCTTGCAATTTTCCTGCCTTGCTGTCATATCCTGATGCCCTCCTGATCAAATCGAACCCCTGGACATGTACTTTGCAAGGAAATTCTTCCTTGCTAGGCCAGTTCTTAGTATGGAATCATAAAAAGAGGGAAAGGTCTGAAATGGTTTCTGCACTCAAACATTAACATTTCAAACTGTAAAACCTTTTTAACTAGTTTTCTTTATACGAAAAAAAGAGAAAAAAAGACCATGCTGGGTCATGCCAAATCAATTTGCGTAAATTAAATATGAAAACCTCTAAAAAGTTTGTTTTGCAAGCAGCTTTTAATGCTATTAACTATTGTCCACCAAGGCTATTTGATTGACAAAATTAATTTTAGGTTAACAGATAAGAAAATTAAAGGTTGACTTAATTCAATCTGTGTCTGAATTATTACATTTGCTTCATGATATTGTGTATAAATTTGACCCCATTTTTGAAACCAAACGGGGAAAAAATAGTTGCATTAATTAATCCGCATGGAAAGAAACAAATTGATCACCATTTTTTAATTAAAGGAAGTATAAAGGAACTATTTGACATAAGTTCGCTATAAAAGTAAAAGTAATAAAAATATATTAAGGCTTTAGAATTTAAAATAGGTTAAACCTAGGTTTTTAACCTATTTTAAATTCTAAAGCCTTAATATATTTTTATAACTTTATAAAGGAACTGCTTGATGTCTTCTGCTCTGTGACATTTATCTTGGAAAATATCTTTTATTTTATAAGGTTTTTACTTGTTTTACATATTTTGCTCAGGTCATTTTATAATTACTTGATTTTTTACACCCCAAAACTTTGACTCATACCAAAAAATACAGCACTACAAATTAAAGTAATTTGACTTTTGTTATTAATTACAAACCTTTAGTTCTTACAAAAACTAGAGTCTTGTCTGGTAGAAAATGTCTGAGAAGATGAACAACAAACTTTCCACCTTGTAACACATTAAATTGCATCACCTGAAATGAAACAAAAAAAACAATAATTGGACAGGTGTAAAACAGGGCTTGAATAAGTTGTTCAAACTTCTAAAAGACTTAATATTCCAAAGTAGCTCCAAGAATTTTTAATGAAGTTCATCAGGACCTCAACACAACTTGGTCTTCAACCAAAATTGATTTGGATAATTAAGCTACTTGAGCAGTGTCAACTGTTTTAGGGGCCAGGCAACTAATATTATAAGATATTTTTGAGTTATGATTATCATTACGATAAAGATAACACATATAGGTTACAATATAAGTTACATATTATCTATATATGTTCAACTGCATAGTTTATTAATAGGGGAAAATGTAAATGAATCAAGAATGTGGTTCAGTGGTTGTAAAGATAAAGATTTTAAAAGTTGGATCTTATCTTTTCATCACAAGTTGCACCAACCTCAAGCGGAATTAGGCTGTTAACTGGCAACAAATTTCTGAAAAAAAAAAATTAGAACTTTTAGAGATGATTAACTATCTTTTAAACTATTTCAAAGCTTACCTTAAACTACAACAAAAAGTACATGTACAGGACTCAAAGAATTTATTTGGAAATCCTTGAAAATGGTTCACAAAAAATACTAGAACTGAATTTTTTCGATAATCAATTAGTACCTAAAGAAAATTGTTGACTCAACAGCGGGAAATGCAATATCATGATTATTGTATTCTAGAGCAGCACCTAAGTTGTATCCCCAAAACTTGATTAAGTATCCCCTAACCCTAAATCTTGATGAGTATCCCATCCCCTACTCTCTATTTCTGGTAAACAAAAAATTAATTCATTACATAGCATTAGCTGGGTAAAGATTTAAACAAGAAAGTATTTCTACCTTTTATATGTTAACTGGTTTGAACTTCTGTGGCTAAAAAATACTGCCTCTAAACAAGCTCCTGGAATGTTTTTCCCTGTGCAAAGTGCAAAGATATAAGTTATAAAAAACAGGCTAACACCATTTGTAGTGCAGCAAGCTTTAAAGCACTTCACATTTTTTTCAGAGACATCTCATCAATGAAAGGTGGTTATTGACACACAGAGAAGACCCTTAATGATGAATCCTGTTTTGGGGAGCACTCACCTTTATTAATTAAACCTTAAAAATCTCATCATGGCTTAGTAGCGTTTTTGCAAAAGAACTTCTTCAAATGAAACAAATATTTGACTAAAAAAAATCTTGCATAAAAAATGCAATTTTGCTGTTGCCTTTTCCCAGTATTTCTTCCACATTTTAAGGTCTTTTTTGGAAGTAAGGGAGCATGCACAATTCAACTAAAATAATAAGCTTAGGAAAGAAAAATTGAAGCAGAGATTACATAATCTGGGTCCTGGCTAATCCCTGCATGTACGTGTCCGGTTGGGTTTAAGGTTCCCCATGCATGGTCAGTGCTTCATGAACCATTAAAAAACCTTCAGGTGTTAGAACCTTTAATAAATAGTATCAGACAGTGTAAACTCCTGCTCCCGAACCGGGAATTAGGCATTTCTAAGCAGAGCTAATGCCCCTGTCCCTCGTTATAAACAATGCTGTGGCAATGGCATAACCCAGCCATGCTAAATACATTTTCCTCTCCTTAAAAAGGCTTGGTAATTGTAAGAGAAAAAAGTTTTTTGTGCTGGACACATTGTTTTCACAAGCAAATTTGTTTCATCGTTATCTCAAGGGTTAATGAAAATGTGAGCTCATGGCGGAATTTAGAATGCCGAACTTATAATATTGTGTCTATATAATTCATTACTTTTATAATCGATCGGTCATTTGCGAACCTTTACAGCCGTTGGGGGGGTGCATGTGCACCCCATGCATCCTCCCTGCGTACGGGCCTCCATGTTCTGCTCCATCATAAGAGCCACTAATGCACTAGTCATTTGTTTCCCCTGCCCCCCCCCCCCCTCACCCCTATGACATGCAGGGACTTTGTCGGGCAATAGCGGGGGAATTACTGCAGCTTTGCGATGATTTTATGCCCGGTCCCCCAGGGACTTTACCTCAAATTTGTCTGACCTAAAATACCCCCGGGAAACCCCAGGGAAATTTTCAAAAACAAAGCGCTCACGAGGAGACCTTGTGCAAAGGATTCTGGGTGCATTCCACACAAGCAGCGATCCAACATGGCTACCAGAGAGGATAACGTGACAAAGTAAGTGTCAACAATCCTTTTATATCCTTATGTAAATGAATGCATAAATTGATAAGCCTGATGACATTTAAAAGAAAACACTTTAACCTTTATCCAGAGACTATATTTACGCTTTGTTGTTGCACGAATTCCATTTAATATATGTGATATCACTTTCATCACTCTAGATGGAAAGCTTTTTTTTCAGTGCAGAAATAGACAGTTCCTTCTTTTCCAAGGTCTTTCAGTGGTGGTTTTACAAAGAAATTCTGCCCTGGTTGGTGGTGGAATTCCCCATAATTAGCATCGCTTGTTTGCAAATTCCTCCGCTATGTCGCGGGGGTGGGGGGGGGGCAGGGGAAACAAATGACTAGTGCATAACTAGTCTCCTTTTCTCCAAATTTTCGCAATAATCATAAGACGGCCTATGCCCTTTTATTTTGGTACAAATCCCCGCGTAGCACCATAGTTAGTAGAGGTTACTAACTATGGTAGCACCGGGCTTTGGGGAGCAGTGGTGGTTTACATTGATCTGTGTATAATTTCGAGGGGAAAATAAAGGATTGTTGTAGTTGTTTTCTGTTGCTCACCTTCTACGTGCCTAGGCTTATAAAGTTTCCATAATAACCTGGAGCAGCGTTTAATTCCTCTCTTATAGAACAGGCGATGTGAAAAAGTCGCCCTATTGCACAGACAACAAACACACGACGAAGCCGCCATTTTGACTTTATTATAATCTCGCCCCAGTTGACTCAGAAAATAAACCGCGGGAAACCCGGAAAAAGTCATAACGTGATCACAAGATTTCCTCGAGTGCTGCACGCATGAGGGGTTCACAGTTAGTTTAAGTGTTGTTTTTATCCTCGTTAGAGTCAAAACTGGCGAAATTTTTATACTGAAGGTAAGAATAAAATTAATTTTAAGTAGACATTTATCTGTTAAAGTAAATTTACTATTGCGAGGGCGATAAAAGGCGCTCAGTTCCAAGACGATTTAAAATCTTTCACATTAGTCATTACTTAGCACTACACTGTTTCAGTTTAACAATCGATCTTAAAATTATTTTTAAAACATCTACAGTCTTCTTCAGGGGTTTCATTAAAGGCCAGGCACCGGGCATATTGACAGGCTGTGAACACAATTTTGTTGGCTGCTTTCAACATTTTAGAGAACGTATAAGCCCTAGTGCTGCTACTATCTCATGCCTTGCTTTTTTCCTGCCCTGATGACATCCTGATCAAATCCTTAATGAAACCCCTGCTTCTTTCGAATGAATGCTTTCAAAAGGAAATGCATTTTTGTCGTATGCATAATTGCAGTCAATAATTTGCAAAATTGTGCGAAGTAACGAATTAATATTATTTAATTTGTTATGATCAAAATGCGTCATGTACACGATTATATGGTCCGTTTTTGAAAGGAAACATTTTACTTTCAGGTCAACTCTAGGTTGAAATGTTTAATCATCGGCGTAAGTAGACTAGGAAGCTGAGTTCGGTTGCCGTCGGTTAGGCCATCATCGGAGCTAACGAACATCTAGAAATTGTTGTTGGGAAGAACATTACAAACAAATTGATTAATTAATTGATTGATTAAATTTTAATTTTGTATTTTTTCTAATATTTTCTTTTTAAACATGCTAAATATTTTTTTCTGATAAAATTATCTCTTTGAAGCATATTTCATTAATTTTAATTTAATTAAATTTATTATTTTGCACTCGTGTACGTTTTTTAGAAAGAAATCATAATATATACATAATTAGGACACTTTAAAAAGAACATATACTCTAATTCTATGTTAATTACTGATAAGCTACCATAAAATCATACTTAAAAGCTTAAGATCACCTTAAATTTCACTTGTAAGTTTTAGATTTGAACTCCAAGCACATAGCCACCATTAATCTATGTATTCTTGTTCACCCATACATACCTACATACCCATCAATTAATGGATATGTACACTACCATCAATCTAAGCGTACCTATCCAGCATACTCATCACTCCTATGCTAACTATCCATTCAAATCTACCCACTCTCTGTCTATACATATATCTACCAGCCTATCCATCTGTGCATACCTATCCATTCCCACCAATCCAACCAGTTAACTATGCTAACCTATCCATCTATGTATACCTACCCATCTATATCTTCCCATCCATCCGACCCTTCCCACCCTTCAATCTATCTATACCTACCAGTCAATTCCATCCCACCCTTCAATGTACCTATCTGCCTCCCAGCCCACCATTCAATCTATCTATACCTACCTATCAATTCCATCCCACCCTTCAATCTATCTATACCTACCTATCTGCCTCCCAGCCCGCCATTCAATCTATCTATACCTACCGATCAATTCCATCCCACCCTTCAATCTATCTATACCTACCTATCTGCCTCCCAGCCCACCCTTCAATCTATCTACACCTACCTATCAATTCCATCCCACCCTTCAATCTATCTGCACCTACCTATCAATTCCATCCCACCCTTCAATCTCTCTATACCTACCTATCTGCCTCCCAGCCCACCCTTCAGTCTATCTACACCTACCTATCAATTCCATCCCACCCTTCAATCTATCTACACTTACCTATCAATTCCATCTCACCCTTCAATCTATCTATACCTACCAATCAATTCCATCCCACCCTTCAATCTATCTATACCTACCTATCTGCCTCCCAGCCCACCATTCAGTCTATCTATACCTACCGATCAATTCCATCCTGCCCTTCAATCTATCTATACCTAACCCATGGACCGTCTATGCATACCTACCAACCCGTCCATCTGCATTCCTATGCATCCTTACCAACCCATCAAACTGTGCATACTTTGTCATATATTCTTACCCACCCATTTATAAATGCATGTAGTATACATATTCATCCATTCTTACCAACCCATCCATCAGTGCATTCCATCAATCCATCCATCCAATCATACCTACCCACCCACCCATCCATCTATGCAGACCTATTAGACCACACCTATCTATTCAAAACACTATTCCCCCATACTCATTACTACTTACATTATTTATCTTCTCTACTATTTATTAATTTATCCTTTCTATGTATTTATAAGCCACTCACCTCAATATCTATCCACATTTTTGAAGGTTCCATCACCAAGCTGGTTTACAGGATGCTAGTATTCACTCTGTCCATTCACCAACTGTGAGGACTAAAAAGTGTTTAGTTTGACCTTTGACCTTTATAACAGTTGTTAACCTTACCTTGTGCACTTGAATGTCAGAATAGCTCAAGGATCTCTAAGATATAAAACTCTTTGATTTGGCACTCTAAAAGTTGTTTAAGTCCTAAATTTTTGCAGTTTTACTAAACATAATCAACTATTAAATCAACATTAACAATCATGTGCAAACTTTCTTTACATAGTAATGTGGTTCATGAAGGCATTGCTGGTTGCTGCCTTATTACCATGTGTTCTTGCTGCAAGTGCTTTGTTTAAATGCCCAAGCAGTGATGTCTACTGCCCAAATGGAAATTCCTGCTGCTTATCATTAAATGGAGGTTATGGCTGCTGCCCATTTCCTAAAGCTGTTTGCTGTGCAGATAATCTGCATTGCTGCCCTGATGGATTCAAATGCAATGTGACAAATGGAAGTTGTATCAAAGCTAAAAAGGAAACTCCTGCAGGAAAATCATTACCAGCCAAGCCAGTAACGGTGGGCCCTTGAACAACCTCCTTAATTCGATTAACATAACAAGAGCAGAGCTCTGAAGTACTACTGCAGGCTAATTTTGAAGTAAAATTTATCCCTCTTTTAAAAAAAGGTTAAAAATCAGGAGTTTTCAAAGAACTTTGTTTTGAAACATAATCAGTGATCTTTAGAACTCCTGTAAACTCACAAAAAATTTATAGGAATGTTTACCATTTGTACCCTAGTTTCTTACAGGGTTTCGAGAAAGAAAGCTCTAAGCGTTGAAACTATTTAGCAAAAAAAAATTAAACAAAGAAAATGAACCCCAAAATGTAAATGCTGTTCCTGTGATGTAATGCGTTTTATACAAAGAATGTTTCATTTCTTTCAGTTTACCAACCTGCAGTTTTGAAACTCTTTGGACACATCTTGTTGATGACTGCCCTCTTCACCATTTAGAAATGTGTTTTACCTCAAAATAAGCATTGTCTAGTAATCATCCAAAATTCAATAAAACCTAATATACAGTATGATTCTTTTAAGCCTTTCATCCGTAATCAAACCCTTAATGTGTAACTGAACCGATCTCTTTCGATTTTCAGAATGAAATGACCTTCAAAAACATATGTCCAGGTGGTGAACAGCAGTGTGAGGAAAGGCAGACCTGCTGCTTGGACCCCTTAACTGGTGGCTATCGCTGTTGCCCCTATTCAAACGCAGTGTGTTGTCAATTTAATAGTTCGTGTTGTCGACAAGGTTACTCCTGTGAACCTTTCTCACAGATGTGTTTCTTACAGTTACTGGTAATACAAGCCGCGCGCATTAGGGTTTTGCAATCAACGCAGGCAAAAAAACTTGTTATTTGTGATCGTAAATATGCTTGCAGGTACGGTTCCACTTGCTGCAAAACGAACGTCAGCAAATGGATGTGTTGTCCACTTTCTCAAGCTGTTTGTTGTTCAGATCATCTGCATTGCTGTCCCATTCATAAAAAATGCGTAAAAGGGGGCCTGAAGTGCGAAAGTGGTAATTATTTGTTTCCAGAAGTAACAAAACTCTCTGTGCATCCCTTGCTGTTAGGGAAACCTCTAAAGCAAGTGAAACTCAAAAGTGAGAGCGTCGTTTGTCCTGGTGGACGGTCTCAGTGCCGAGATGGAAACACGTGCTGTAAACTGAAATCAGGATTATATGGCTGTTGTCCTCTTCCAAATGCAGTTTGTTGTTTAGACGGTGTTCATTGCTGCCCGGATGGATATACATGTGATGTCTCTGCAGAAACGTGCAGTAAAGGATCAGAGAAAATTCGTTTGTTACAAAAACGACCTGCGAAGTCCTTGAAACTCAAAAGTGCTGTCATTGTTTGTCCTGGTGCTCAATCTGAATGCCCAGATAGAAACACGTGCTGCAGACTGAGCTCAGGACAATATGGTTGTTGTCCTCTACCAAATGCAGTCTGTTGCTCAGACGGTGTTCATTGCTGCCCAAGTGGATACACATGTGATGTTTCTGCAGGAACATG
>JAOEHV020029072.1:0-17960 GCA_025447995.2 Isaurus tuberculatus | reverse complement strand
TTAAGACCCTAAGTGTTGGTCCGGCCGGGAATCGAACCCGAGCCTCCTGCTCGATAGACTGGTACCTTACCAACTAGGCTAACCAGGTGGCGGTCAAAAAAATAACAAAAATAAAATCTGTTACCGGTTAGCAATAAAGGCGTTGATGAGTATTTTACTTCAAATAAATGTAAAGTAAGCTCGTTTTTTAAATGAACAATTTCTTTCTTCCTGGCCGGCAAAAGAAATCAGTATTTCAATTTCTGACTTGTAAAGTTCAAGTGCTCTGATTGGTTGAAAAGCCGTGGTTTTGTGACATAAAGTTACGTCACGTGATTTCGACAAAGCAAAGAAATCTACTTGTTTTTCCATCATTGAAAGTCCTGTTTCACAAACATAAAGGTGGTAAGCGATTTAGACATTTTTTCTGAGACAACTGAGTACAAAGATTTTAAAGCATATAAAGGGTAAAAAAAAAATTTTTTTCAAGCTTGATGTTTAAACTTATGGCAAGTTGTCTTGCTTCTGAATGGTTAACTTTAGTAGACTTAATTCCCGACTAAACCACAAAAATGATTTTTTAGTTTTTAATCTTTAGGAATTTCAATATTTTATTCTAATTAATAAAAGGTAGCTATTGGAATAACACAGCCCAAGTAAAACCGTATACATGCTTTTTTTTTATAAGAACGTTTGTTACCAGTAAATTTTGCTGAGCCTCATTGTTCTTAATTTTTTGGCGATTTCAGCCTCAATTTATTCTTAATTTGTTCTTATTTCTGTGAGCGGGTTAAAATGATGAGAAATCAAAACAAAAAGACAAGGCATTGAAAATCAATACTATACACATTGCGAACGTAAACTACAAGATTCAGTAAAGTTTCAACTAATAAAGACATTTTCACTTTTTTTCATTGAGCCTGAGCTTGTTCTTAAATTGTTCTTAATGTTTGGCCAATCTGAGCCTCATTGTTCTTATAAAGTTGTTCTTATAAAAAAAAAGCGTGTAATTTTTACTATGAAACAGATACAACTATATTGTTTGTTACAAGTTTTAAGGGAATCTGTGTTTTATTGACTCTTTATTTTGTTTTGTTTTCCTAAATTTTCTGTTTAATCAGAATAAAAACATATAACGGCTTGGAGTGATTTCACTGCCAAACGTGACCGTGACGTTAATTTGGTGTTAAAAGTTTTTTTTATTAGTGTTTAATCTCTCTGTGCTAACACTTGAGACAATCAAAAGAAAAATGGAAAAAGTAAAGCTTTATTTAAGTGAAAAGCAAAGTGGATTTTTTTAAGTTATTGTTTATGTAAAGATTTTTTATGTATCTCAGTATGTGTATGATTTGCAATAATTTACCTTAGCGTTTTGTATCCTTTTTGAGTTCGCCGAGTTCAAAACATTTGTTCTTTTAACTTAGAAATTTCAGGACTTTACTAGCCAACTATAAAGGTTTTAAAAAAACAAATTTAATTCAGTCTTGAACAAAACTTAACCGGTACCCAACAATTATAACTAAGAACTGACAAAAAATAAGTAAGCTTGCTAAATCTATGGCATAAGAAATTATGTTATTTCATTCACTATTGTGCTATATGATTAATAAACAGCTGCCAAACCTATCTACTTTTGTATTAGTCGCAGCTAATTATCGTTTAAATTTTCAAAACCGGGTCATAGCTCATCTTGTAGCATAGTTTGTAGACATACGACAGATCTACTCCACCAACAGTAGTATTTCTCTAGGTTATTAATATTAAGTTTTCAATGGTTGACTTGTGAAGACTAAATAAACCATATTGTTGAGTCTTGTTTTACCTTTTAAGTCAGGACCGATCAAGAGTTGGAAAGATTACATACATATGTTATTGCACAAAGCATAAAAACTTTAATTTCTCTTTATTTTCCACATGCATTCAAAATCATTGCTTCAATCAAAATCTATCTTTTGGATCAGGAGGGAAAGCAAATATTTTTTTTCTTGTAATGTACTCTTGTTTTGTCTTCTTTATTTTGCTTTTGTAGCTAAAAGGTATGAAAAGATCAAATTTTACAGCCATCAATGGGGAAGGTGATAACAAAAAATAAAGACGGTGTTATTATTGACCGGTTTTTGAAGCCGTGTTGAGTGGTCGCACATACATTTCTAGAAATAAACTTGTTAATCTAGAGAAAATACTGATACAACTTTGCAAATAAGGGATAAGCTACTGTAGCAGAAAATTCGAAGAGACATGCAAAAAATATTGTCAGATGTCCAAATTATGATTTCATGATGTCGAAACGGACTTTGTTTCCCATGATAGGCCGAGCCGTGTTTACCATTAAATTTTTATTGCGTCACGTTCTTACAAAATGAAATTATTCCGTTTGATGTTTGCGCATTTACTCAGCGTTACTTTTGAAGTAATAAGAGCACAGAAAGTTTTTAAAGTGTTTGTTTCCTTTCCTTTTTTTGTAAGTAGACCTGATTAACAAGTTTTATACTCTATGCCAAAAGATTTCAATGAGAAGCCAAAACAAAGCTTAACTTTCGATTTTGGCAGAGGAAAATGAATTTAAGCGGCCATAATGAAAACTTTTGCTTAACTTATGAAATTTTTATCTCAAAACTCAATAGCTTTCAAGCTGTTATAAAGGAGCTTTTATTCTCAAAAAAGATTTTTTCCTTTTTATTCAAAATAAACTAAAACAGCTTGAAATAGAATTGAGTTAAAATATCGAATTGAAAAGACTCTTCGATGTTTTTTCTTAAAACAAAGAAAATAGCTCTTAAAGAAAATTCTTCTTTTTAAAAAACAGATAAATTGAGTCGCGGTTAAAGCTGTTATCCTGTGTCGGTACATGCGGGACGGAACCTTCATGTTCAAAACAAACGCATTATTGAAATGATTTTATTTCATTGTTAAACTTTTTTCTGCCTCAGGGTTTGAACCTTTTCTATGTACATTTTTTTTCTAAAAAACAACTCGTTCCACATTTAAACAAGAAATATTTACAAGTAGATCATAAATAGATTAACATAAAGATATGAACAGATATTTTTATGTTACGAATTTACTATGCTGTTAAAGGGCCTGCTGGAATCGATTGTGATTACGAAATCGCGCAGTTTTCCTTTCACGTAAGATCTTTTTATCAAAGCGCGCTCCTGGGTAATTCTAACTACTTTCATGTTCTTCAGCAGCTCAAAGTACCAACAATATGCGGTTTTGAATACCCTTGCACAAAGAATATAAAGTTTTGTCTCACCGTTTTTGTAAAGCTTTATAAATTTAGCACAAAAACTGAAACCAGCAAGCCGCCAAATCGATAAACGATTATTCCCCTTCTTGTTAAGGCGTGTACCGATTTCACTTCTTTTGATTTTTCAAAGTAATGGTTTATCTTTTGGAGCCTGAATTTGGAGTTATTTAAATAAACATTGACGAATTCACATTTGTATCAGCGCCTCCTGAATTTACTATGTTTAAAACCTTTTACAAACGGGCAAAAATATATTCTAGCTACCACCTGTCAAAGGAAAATATAATTCTTCAGAACAAAGTTACATTCAAAACTGTTGATCCGGCTGTAGTTCCTTAAGTGATGAATACAATTGGCTTCTAGGTTTAATTTCAATCTCAACTGGTGACAGGAATCTGAGTTAACACCATGAACTGGTGTTGCCGCTTAAATGTCTTTTGTGGCTTAGCCGCCTTTAGTCATTACTAACCTTACCTGCTTATATACCTCAATCAAACAACGAACAAGGGTTAAGGCCTTTCATAGTCCCTAACTTTTCTATATTATCAACATGATAAAATCTTTATGGAACTTTGCCAATCATAGTTTTCAAATCACAAAAGTTTTGGCAAATTACTAACTTTACACTAAAGAGCCTATAGGCGTTTCTCTTGGCACGAGTCCCGTCGCTTAGTGTTAAGAAACATGACCAGTAACACCACTGGCGACTGGCTCAGCGCTTCACAGTAATATTGGTGTTTGCTAATCGATCTCAAACGTGAAAGAAAGTTTTTACGACTAATAGATAAGTGATCATAATGGGTTCCGCGAGCTCAGATGCCAAAAAGAGCTATAAAACTACCTCAAATTTTTCTTATCGAAAATATATTTTACTTGTGCCTCGAGAAATAAGAAAAACTGTTTTTTATCGATTGAAATTTATTCAAAAAACGCTTTTGGATAATAGAAATGTTTTGCAAACACCCCACAAAAACAAAAACGGGGAAGTATTTGAACTCAGAAAACAATCGATTAATTAAGAAGCGATAGGTAGCAACTTAGAAAATCCGCCTAGAACACAAAAGAAGAAAATTAAATCTAAGGTCGGCTGCTTAAGAGCTCACTTCTGTTGCATAGAAACCGTGCCTAACATTTAAGGTCTATTCAGCTGCCGAAGATAAAAAAATGTTTTCTCAATTCAATGTAATTTGAAATGACCTACGTGGGATAGCACCTGGCTTTAGATGTCATTACGAGACGGCCTTGTTATCACTTGTACGTAAACAATACACCACTATTCCTGAATAACATTGACACCAAAAAGTTTCAATATTTTATATCGTACTCGTTTTCAAAAAAAAATTCCTACAAAGGTTTTTATACATATAAGAAAAAAAGTAATTAAACTACTTTAAGTTTGAGCTGAAACTGCGTTGAGGTCAACATTTCTCTGCTCCAAACTGAATGTTAGTCATTAAGAAGAGTGAAACTGACAAAATATTGAAATCATTTCTTACTATTGAAAGTGAAGATTTAAACTTATAGTTATATGCAGAGAAGCGTTGAACCAGAAATATTTGACATTTTACAGTGCAATTAGTGATCAACTTACCAATATAAACTAAATCAAGGAAACGTTTCTTTTAACAATGCGTATAACTGAGAACTGTATTTGGTTTTCGCATCCGCTCTTACAACACGTTAATAAGACCTAGGTTGTGTTAGGTCTTTTCTTACAAAATATTTTCTAAGCCACCTTAATTTAAAACTTAAAGAATGAAGAATGTATTGGTTTACAGAAGTAGTTGAGCTTTTTTATTAAAAAAGGCTCTTTACTTAAATGCATTGGAGCAGATGGTCAACGGTTTGGAATAGAATAAAGAAAATTAAGATATTCAGGGTGCTTAAGAGATCTGTTTCTTAAAAAGAGTGGATTATATAATATCTTTTGTAAAACTAGGATGAAAAAGAGAATCAGATAAAAGCAATTACAAACGCTTAGAAGTACTGAATAAGTTTCTTCCTACACGATTTACGATTGCTGTTTTAGCTTTGTTTCGACATTTGTGGTCTGCTAAACTTAACATGTGGTAATTATACAAATCACTAATTTCAATAATAGCCAACTGAGAAAGAACACTTGGGTAACCGGAATCATCCGTTACTGAAACCAAACTTGAACTAGATGAAAATTTGCCTTACCATTTGTACTTCTTTTTTCCGTTCAGGAATAGTTAAAGAAGCAAGGAAACTATTTTTTGTCCCAAACGCGTTGCTTTGACACGTTTGAAAACAAAGAACCAATTATAAAGCTTCTAGAACGCATGTGATTCGCGCAAAATGGAGAAAGAGGCTTTATTGTAATAGAGAGAAAATTTCCGCCCACTCAATAGAATTTGTTTGCAGAATACCTGTCAGATGGGCTTTAACTGAGTGATTCCCACACCAAGCGGATCAAGAAATCTCTCGTTATTAGCAATATTTCTATGAAAAAAAAAATCAGCTCTAAAACCGACAAGGTTTTGTTTTGCATTTTTTTTTTTTTTGCACTATGGGACTCTTGCGCTTAAACAAAGGGCGTCAAGATGACGATTTCCGAGCGAACGCTGAATACAAACAAGAAATGCTAATCCATGTTGTTTTAAACATGGTTATGCAAAGCGAGAGGCTGTGATCAATACTTTATCAAAGTTCCCTTTCTAATAAGAAGGTTTGGGTTGTAATTTCCTGTTAGAAAGTTTTATTTGTATTTGGACGGAATAAAGGCGATTGAAATTGATTTGTATAATAAAATCTTGTGACAGGAGGGCGCTTAGCCAGGAGACACCATCACTGCTTCACATTAGAATATGTGACAGCGAACATGGAAAAGGTGCTAATTCTTTCAAAAAAATAACACAAAAATGTCACCTTGTGAATGTACTAGATGTCAATTACACTTGTCAAACATAAATCTTCTTGACGCTGATTGGTTGACAGAAATCCATTAGCCAATCGTATTCGACGGGTCATTAGCTCTTAGGAGAGCTAAAACTCGTTACAACGCACCTTATCGCAGCTGGAAAAATTCTAACAACAATACACGAGTAGAGAGTGAAGGAAAGATGGCCTACTATCCTTTCTACCCGCGAATGAGAGATTTTCGTGTCAGCTCTCTTCTAGAAGGCTGTTCTCAATTTATCCCTGGTGTACCAGGTTCGTCTTCGTCTGTTCCAAATAATCTCAACTTAAACTCGCCATATCCGCACTTTCATCCTCAACAAATGGGAAAACAGCCCTCTCATTTTAGCCCGTCGAATGCTGGACCACAGCAAGTTCATCATATTCCGATTCATGATTCTGACTACGACAATATTGAAGTTATCCTAGAAAATAAAAAGCTGTGGGAATCATTTTCAGAAGAGAAAACAGAAATGGTGATCACAAAAGCAGGAAGGTATGGTGACGATACAATTTACTAATTCAGTGATAGATCGCGTTTACATTTGCTCTTCTTAGTTGTATATGTTTCACTTGTTCCTGATGTGTTTTCACGGCTCTGTATCGTGACAATTTAGACGCCTCGGGGAAATTAATTTCATCACAAATGCAGTCAAAATACGTTCCGTTTTGCTGTCTGTGTGTCTAGTCGATTTCACACGAAGTCGATTTTTTGAAGACTTCTTCTATTCGATGATTTATACAAACACTATTCTGATGTCACGGTTTCGTTATTGTTTTTCTTCACTCCAGGCGAATGTTTCCTGCCATTAAATGCCGTATCACAGGACTTGATCCAAGAGCGAAGTATTTTTTATTATTGGACATAGTCCCGGCGGACGATTGTCGGTACAAATTTCACAATTGCCGATGGATGGTCGCAGGCAAAGCTGATCCGGAGATGCCCAAACCACTTTACGTTCAACCGGACTCGCCAAGCACAGGCGCCCAGTGGATGCAGAAGACAATTTCTTTCCACAAAATGAAACTTACTAATAATATAGCTGATAAACACGGTTATGTAAGTATGTTGATTTACTTTTGCCAGGAATTTTCAAGCATTTGTAATTCTTTTTGAAGTCGCGGCCTATTTTTCGGCAAGTAATTTAAAGTCAACGTTACCATAAAATTTGAATTCTTATTTTTTGTGACTTTAACTATAGACCATACTGAATTCTATGCACAAGTATCAGCCGAGGGTCCACGTAGTGAGAGCGGACGATATGTATAAGCACCCATGGACAAACTTTAAGACATTCACGTTTCCTCAAACAACATTTATTGCGGTTACAGCCTACCAGAATGAAAAGGTAATTCAACACCGGCAAATAATGTTACAATCGTGTTCCATTTGAGATGTGTAGAAACAAGTTTTTTTTTTATATATATAAATCAAATGCTAAATCGAATATTTCAAATTTGACAGGGTCTTTTGGTAAATTTGAAAAAAAAAGAAATTGTTTTCATATTTTAAAGAACTGATTGTTATGAAAGAAAACAAATTCGAACGCTTTTAAATGTAAGGCAAAGTGAATGAATGAAAAAAATGAACGAATAAGGAAAACAGTTTTATATTAACAGTTAAAAAGAAGAGCGTAACTTTTGCCAAGAGTACGGGGTTTTTCATTTCAAAAACTATTTCACCTTTACCTATCTAAATCTTAGTTTTTTCATTAATGGTAGATGGTTTAAGAGTTCGACGGCAGTTATTATTGCTAGGCAATTAATCTAATCCATTTTTTGTTTCAAATCTTTTGAAATATATTCTTAAAATTGTCTTCTTGTCCAGGATAATTTCAGCTTTTTAGTTTTTACAATAATATCTGTGGATTTCAGGTTTATTGATATCTTAATTTGCTTTTTATTTAGTTGATTGAAGTGAATTTTTGAATGCAACTGTAAAAGGATTTTTCTTTGTTGTATTGGTTTTAATACTGCTGTTGAAAAGACTCAAGATAAACTTCGCAAATTTGTGACTTTGTTCTACTGGACTAAAATACTGCTTCTAGATTAACGCAGTTTAAAGTTATGATTTTGTTTTCAAAACACTGGCTCTTTAAGCAGGTAGTAAATGGCAAAATGATTTACTATGACTTTGTATGCAGGTGTCTTGGAAGACATTGTGTCTCGTTTGAGTGAGGTTTTAAAGAACACTATTTTTATTGTAATGGAGTTGGGTATTTCTCTGTTTTCATAGGTTACTAAGTTAAAAATCGACAACAATCCATTTGCAAAGGGGTTTAGAGAAAATGGCGCTGGGCATCGAAGACGCCTCGAACGCAGGTAAAGTTTCATTTAATCGATATTTTTATTCGTATTAAGAATTTAAATTGCTTGTGCAATTTAAAAGATTAGTTCGAATTGTCGAGAAAATTTTCTACAGAATAGGAACACCAAACGATGTTGAAGTTGCGAAAAAGTGAGAACAACTGTTTTTACACAAAGAGCTGTGAAGTACGACAAAGAGTTGACAAAACCATGTTTTTTATGCGTGATTTTCACACTTGTATTTCTCGCCTGCCTTAATTTAGATCTAGCAGGGGAAATGACAGTGGCAACTTAAGAAGTGGAGAAGATTCTGATGACGAAGGAACGGAGCCAGAATTTCTCGATGAAAATCACATTTCCGTTCAAAACCAAGGTTAGTGAATAGCCAACCCGGTTTCTTTGTTTAGACGCCATGTAAAAGGGTGAGAAAGCGGGGAGATCAGCTCCGCATCAAAAGAATCTTTGGAATATGGCGCAGAGATATCAAAACAGTGTTTTGTTACTTGCTTGTACTCAACGTACCTTAAAAATTGAGAGCCAAAGTGGTGTGCAAAATTTTTTCTTTAAAAAGCGTTTTCAGAAAGTGTATATTAATTTTTTTTTTTCACAAACTGTGTTTAGGGTAACATCGTCACTTTAAAAAAGGGTTTTGCGAAACGCTAAGGTTTTTTTTTTCATCACAAGTTCTTTTAATCAAATCATCTTCTAAAGATGTATTAGGAAAGGAAGGCCAGTCTAAAGTATTGGAAGCGATGTCTTTGATTTTTATATATATTTATATAGTATATATATATTAAAGACATAATCTGTTTCATTTGGTTTATGAATGTCAACCATAAATGAATCTTGTTCATTTTATGTTCTTCCCGTTATTGAAATTCTTAAACACTCAGATATTTAGTATTATCTTTTTGGGTTGTATCGAAATACTTTAAAGATTTTCCTCAAACAAATAATTTCCCAGGCAAATCCCGATTTTAATAATTTTTAACAATTTGAAAATAAAAACAAGCTAACTGAATTTAATTCAAAGTAATGTAGATATTGTTGTAAATTTAGTTTTTGTCTTGGGTCATACGGTGTTATCTCTTCTCTAAAGTATTCGATCTTGCTATGAAAAACATTTCTTTCCTCTGATTGCAGCAAAGAGTAGCTTGATTCTCTGAGGTATATATAATCACAGAGCCCATTGTTTATCTTATCACAAGCTCGCAATTAAACTACAAAATATGTCCACAAACACGACACAGCTGCTTTCCCACAAAACAGCGACAATCACTTCTCTTGTTTCTGTTTCAAAACATATTCAAACAATAATTTGCAGCAAGCCGTCATTCGCAACGATCTTTCAAATGATTTGCCTTTAATGAAATGAGCTCAGAAAAAGCCCTGTATTTTTTTATTTGTTAATAGTTTGGAAAATAAATTTTGGTGTAAAGGTGTATTTTCATCTCAAGTACAGTTGATCACGTATAGGAAATGAAAGCAGCCAATCAAGTGTTAAAACCCATTCTAGTTGTGTCAGTCCATTTCATGTCAGAGGCAAGTTCTTCATAATATATGTCACAAGCGATATTTGGTTGTCGATTGCTTCAAATTTAGTTATCGTAATCAAACAAAAAACATTTTTACCCATGAATCTGCATTTATGATGTATGCGCCGTATCGTTTTGCACAAAAAAAACTTAAAAGATTATTATAAAAATTACTTCTCTTAGCAATGTTAGGGAACTCAAAAAACACGATCAAATTTCATTTCTTGGATTTCTGAACTTTTTCTAGCTACTCAGAAAGGACTTGATTTCAAGGATCGATGTTTGTTGTAAAAAAATCAAATACAAGCAAAACTCACTAGAAAGTTTTATCGTCAAATGAATGTTTTAAAAAAAGTTGGTTTTTCATTTGCTCAAAATAAAAACATATTTGAAGCGAAAGTGCGTAACCAGTATTTCAATGATCAACTGCCGTTTTTTTCAAACATTACTGACATTTGTTAGTAAAGCATCGTTTTTATGAGTTCGCAACTAACTTGAAGGTTGGTGCACAAAAAAATTGCAAAAAAAAAAAATTTGTTAAAGGCGATTCGAGCAACACCTGATAGCACCCAAGCCGCGAAAATTTTGATTCCAATTTTCATGTAATTGCCTGCTTTACTCAATAAAAAAGATTTGTATCCTGGATACCATTTCGCATTCAAAATATTCGAGTTTATTATAGTTATTTATTTAAATGTACCTATTCGTTAGAATAAACAGTCTATCGCAAATATATGAGACAAATTGCAAAGAAAACGGGAAAAAGCAAACTTCCTTTAACTACGCAAGTTTTTCGCTTTTATGATATATTTATAAATACATTTTGTCAAGTTTATGTGCTAAGCGAGTATAAACTTCATACTCGAAGCATTTAAGAAACAAAAAGTTGTAGGGAGAAAGAGTTTTTTATTATATTATGAAGAACGTTTCTTAAAAGCTTATAAAGCTTATAATTTTGGAATTTCAATTGAAAAGATGCTAGTATTAGCTTGCTTGCTTGTTACAAGATTTTAGATAAATTAGTTTTTTACATGCTACTCCTTTGAGTTTCATAACTTCGGAGAAAACTTGTCAATTGAACTTATGCTTCATTTTTTCAGAGAAACGGCTAAACGTTTTCAAATAAGTTGAAAATTAAATGTTCTGATCAACTCGGTTAGCCATTTAAAAACTTTTTATATATAACAAATCAAAACTGACAAACAACATTATTTCGTTAATTTTATTATAATTGTTTTTAACGCGACTTTCAGTGAAGTTGTAGTTGAAAGAATGTTTTTTTCTAAAAAAAGAAATATTATTAATAAACTTGATGGAAATTCATTTAAAGATTTGTGAGATTCATAGAAAATAAAAAAACAAGAACACAATTTGTTGATTTTAAGCAGATAAGAGCAAAAATACACTCTTTGAAAGGTTCTTAGAATTTATTTACTTTGTATTAGAAAGTTGACAGTCAGAAAATAAAAAAAACGAATATGTGGTAAGACCTGAGGTTGATCATAAAAATGTATATTTCAAATATATTTGAACTTAGATGAAAATTCCAAGGTGAAAGGTTTAATATGTCTGAACCACAACAAAAGTGGTTTTCAAAAAGTTTTATTGAATGAACTTTAAATTTGCGCGAGTCTTTTTTGTTTAAATTTATAATTCTTTTTATCTTTAAGATCTTAGCTGTGATTATTAGCCGGTTTATCTCAAGTGGAGAAAATTGATTTCAAGATTTTTATCTCGTTTCCTCTTGAAGGTTTGATTTTAGATAAAATTTATGTAGATAATCAAACTACTGAACTTTAAATCATTGAATGAAGACAAAGAATCTTCCATAAATTGTCGGGAAAGCTGAAACGGCTTGTACAAAAACTAAAAACAAAATGTTACGAAAGTTTATTGAAAGAGCTAAAATAGGAAAAACACAACCGAGACTTGCTTTCTTTTCAAGTTGAAATTGTTGTTTGAACACGCACTTGAAATAAAAAGTTGATATTGCACATAAAACAATATTTCATGGTTTTGCAGTTGTGATTCTGTATTGATTAACAGGAAAAAAAACCCTCGCTTTAGATCAAGTTATGTTTCCAAACATGTATTTTTATTTTTAAATGGTCAACAGAAGTTGTATGATTTTGAATAAAATCATGATAAAAAACGCACAGTTTTTTTTTTTGCGCTTATGAAAATGTTGTAAAAATTCAACTCATTGCTTTTATGGAGTTTTTCTCGAGACAGATAAAAACGAATTAAGATGAGACTTGCAGGTAAAAGCTTTTGCTTTGGTATGTAGATAGATAATAAACTAATTGTGTTTCAAAACAAAGATAAAAGTCTGCTGAAATTAATTTGAAAATGGACAAAAACAATTGATGTTCATAATTTATTCTTTTTTGTATTGTGTATTCTAAAATTCTTTTTCCGCGAGTGGTGTTTGTCATGGCGATATAAAGTTCGGGTGTCCACTCCTTAGTGACATACTAGATAACTTTGGTATTTCTTTGCATTTTTCATAACTAGTACTAGGTCAGTTTTACAACAACAATCAAAGTTTCAACAAGTTGCACGTTGTTGTTAGTGAAACATCAGGAAAAATGATTGTTAATTTTCTTTTTTTCTAACTTGTTAAAGTTTATCGGGTGTTTTGCTTTGCTTGCTCCCTCTGAGAAAGCAAAAGTGGTTTGTGGCGCACCTTGAAAGTTCAGTGTGAAGACTAGCGAAGCTAGCTTCGCTATAAATTGTTTCTGAAACTATAAAAACTGATTACCAAAATTCGACTTTAACAAAGTAAACATAATGCAAGTATGTATAAATGAGGGGTTTGCTTGTTCAGTTTTACAATCGCTAGATAAATATTGTAGTTGGACTGGTATTTCCAGTAATTGTAACTTAACTTTGGTTGCCGCAGAGATTTCATTGCTAACGGTAAGGTTATTTCCATATTGTTCATAATATGAGGTTGATTTAGTCGAAGTTGACAACTTTTCAATAAAAAGGCGGATAAAAATGATAATTTTGCACCAATCGTTGAATACCTCGAGTGGGATGGGTTAGAGGGAGGCGGGGCAAACGTGTACCATTTGAAGGAATTTTTCTTTTCAAGGTCGGACTTTTAAACGTAAAATTTACCCAAAGCGTGGTTAGCTTAGCTCTTTGCCTATAGAGGAATCATGTTTCCAAGTGCCGTTTTAAAAGTGGTTTTTTGTAAGATGGATTTTTAAAACCGATTTTCGTAACTGTTTATAAATTATTTTATTTTATTTAGTTGACAAAGTTATTTAAAAATTATAATTCCTGCGCTTGAGTTTTTACTGAGTAAATTAAATGTGTTTATCTAAACTAAAGCCCCGAGCAAACGGTTTCAACATTTGCTTCAACATCCATTCGATTTTATCGAACGCTGTTTACGAATGTTGAATGACGCTAAACACTGGGTAGGCAAACGGTTTCAACATTTGTTTCGATTTTGTTTCAACAAAGTTGTGCAAGAAGTCTGGTATTCAGTACCAAGCTTACTAGACTGGCTCCGACCTCCGACCGGCTGTGCTGTTTTGGAAGCCATTTGCATGCGCTTATTAGATAATGTTGAAAGACCCGCGCAAACGGTTACAACAACCTTCAACATTTTCGAGAACAAAAAAAAAAATCGAAAGAATTTTGAAGCAAAGTTTAAACCCTTTTAAACTTTTTCTACATGCTTTCAATTTCATTTCAACATAATAAAAAGGGGGTGGCAAACGGTTTCAACATTGTTGTTCGATAAAATCGAATGGATGTTGAAGCAAATGTTGAAACCGTTTGCGCGGGGCTTAATAATTCTTACTAAAACTAGATTTTAAATCTGAACATACTTTAAAAGAACATCACATTAAAATTCATGAATTTTAAGTTAGTAAGGTTTTGTTTGTGGAAATGTGGTTGAAATTATCCGAAACTCATTTCCTTAGGGGATGGGAGGATTAGTAAGCTGTCACAAGGTCTAGACTACCCTCTCCTTAGGTTTAGCAGTGAAACTACATTTAGGTGTAGGTTATCTCACAGCTCAATAACTTATGGTTGTCTTTTCAAATAATCTCTTCCTTCCAACCACAAGGTACCAGGTTCGATTCCTCGGCTCTGAGGAAATTTGAACAGTTGTGTGACCTTCTTTTCCGCCAATGTTTACTCAGCTTTCCATCCTTACGAGGTCGGTAAATGAGTATCAGCTTCGGCTGGGAGCTAACCTGCGGTGGATTAGTGTCCGGTTCAGGGGGAGTCAGACTTCCATCTGCTTAATACTACAGAAACCGGAGATAAGCACCGGCCTATGGGCCACTATGGCTCGTAAAAGGACTTAGCTTTCAAATGATCAGTAACTCAAAGGTCGTGACTTTTTTTCAGGTTCGTCACCAACCCCGATGAGCGTCACTTCGATAGACACAAAACCTTTGTTAAACCCGACCTCGCAAGGTGACCCACATTCCCTTGCTTCGGAAATCCCCATTTCAAAAACATTGGACAGCAGGCCGCAGGAAGACGAAGAAGGATATAATAGTGTCTTAACTCCATACTCGCGTTCATCCCAAAATGGTATGAAACCAAATAAATTTCCACTTCACCCATACGATGAACCTGGCACTAGCGCATGTGCTGTAAGCCCTATGCCTACACACTCACATATGAAGGCACCGTCAGCGCATGCGCGTGGCATGCATATGGACATGCGTTATTCACCGTACTCGCGACAAACCTATCCCATGAGCTCAGTAGCGCCAACGTATCTTCCTCACTCTCATGGTCATCTGTACAACTACCCATCATGCAACGGAACGCAACCGTTTCCATCAACGCAAGCTGGATTTGGTTACCCGCCATGCGTTTCTGTACCTACGGTAGTACCTGCAAGTTCGGATTTAGGGTCACTTGAGGTAACCGTGCCTCACAATGAGCACTCGGGGGATTTGGAACCTAGGCCTAACTAATTCACTCAATTCCTGTTACAGTAATGGCCATTTATTTGCGTTCGGGTGATATCTTTGGTCGAGGTTATAAGACCTAAAGAATAAGTCTTTTCATGCTGTTTTCAGTTTACGGTTTAGAATTTATCTTGTTAAACAGAAAATGTCAACAATTATAACGCTAGTGATGGTCAATAACTGTTTCATTGATAACAAACCAGCATGAGAAAAAAAAATATCATATATGTTATGATTTTCATTTTATCAAATATGTTATGATTTTCATTTTCTATTCTTTTTCACTTTCTGGTAAAGTTTTTTCTTAACTTCCCTTCTTTTTCTTGTTTGTACATGTCACGTGAAGTCATTGGGTATTTTTTATCAAAGCATGGTGCTCGTATATAATCCATTCGATGCTTGTTAGTATGTTGTGTGCTTTTTCTTTTTTTCTGACTCAATCTACGATTCAAGTTTTCATCATACTTTGTAGGTTTTCAAAATCGATCAAAGGGTTCTTAAACTCGATCCTCTGATGTCACCCTCTAATATATTATGGGTTGCTTCATTTAACTTCAGCAACTTGTTTCAGATTATGATGTCATCGATCGATCATCGTTTTGTACTTCATTTTATCCTAATTTTAGAAATCTGATTAGGAAATTCACCCTAAGAAAACTTTGCACTTCTTGTGTGAAGTGATTACACATCTTAAGAATAGAAAGTGCTGCTTATCTTACAAGCGATACGAGGAATTTATCCACCCTTGTCTAGATTTGCTAGACTGATTCAGCAGAAAAAGTTCCATTGTCTGTTACCAATTAAACGCTTGTGACAATCGTCCGTCTGTTGAACCCAGTTTCATCCGTGTCTTGAGAGAGAGCAAAGCTATTTTATATATATATATATATATGTCAGCACAATTTACAGAATCAATGCATGCGAAATATTGCATCCAATTCTAAAGGGAGATCTTTGGTGTATCATCCCTTTGGTTCTATTATTAAGGTTAATACTAATAGAATCTATTTATCATATAGAAAGTGATCTATAATATTAGGGGATTTATTTTAGGTTATAAAGATAAATTTGGTCTTTCCAGCTTTTTGTTTACTGATGGAAAGTTTAGATTCCTCAGACTCGTATTTTACAATTTCAAAATAGTTTTTGGTTAACCAAAAGTACTGTGAAACATTTACGACTTGATTTCATACTGATGCCAAAGTTTATAGAAACCTTCATCGAGTGAAATTCTCTGTGGTTTAAAATGAAAGCTACTATAAACATGGCTGCTTTGGGTCAGGTTGCAATAAAGGCGTGGTAATTGCCACGTGGCAATCGAAACCGTATTTGGTATATATTCATAAACGCGCGTTTATTGAGAGTATATATCGTCTACCACTTGTATCTTCTTCGGCATTGTATAAAAGGAAAGAAAACAAAAGACTTGTTCGTAACACTTTTATACATTTTGCATTTTGAGCAATTTAAGTCTTAATGAAAGAATTTTTGGCAAAGTCGTCAATCAGACAAAATGTTTAGTTTTTTTGTTTAATTTTTTTTAAAGCTTGTAAAATACAATACAGAATTATTCGTGTATTTCATTCTATATTATGTATTTATTATTTTCTGGAATGTAAGTTTGTTCTTATTTATCATAATAGTATTTAAAATTGACAAAAAGACCGCTCATTTCTACTGCCGAGTTTGGGGATAAAATTAGAAATAAAACAGTTGGACGCGCTTTTGGTTAGTAATACATAAATACAAATAAAACGTTAAGGCAATTTTTCAAAATAATTCCATATTTATTAGTTGTCCTAGCATAATGAAATATCTTTAAAGCAATCAAATTTTCTTGTTTTTGATAGAAACAAAAGCCTATTATCATGCATTTATCTGCCACGACCTTCTTTAAAGCTCAGACTAGATCGTTCTAGCGTAGGTTACTGGAAATGTTTTTATATCTGGGATTTGATGCTTGTTTGCATCAAAAACGATTGTCAGTTATTTGATTTGATAAAATTTTTGATATAAAAAATTGTCTTGTTGAATTCATTCAGATGATAACCATTAATATATTTTGTCCCCAAGCCGGCTGTAGGCAATGTTCGATCCTTGACAGATGGCTTCAGCAGCACAAAAATAAAACTTCAGATAGAAGCATTGTTGTACGCAAAGCATTACGAATTTTTGCTTTCTTAAGATGGGAATCTTTTACTAATTTTTCTGCAATAAAAACTTTAACAATTTGGTTATTTATATTTTTGTATTATTTCTCTTTTTCGCTAGCTTTGTTGCTTTGATATACACCACTTTAGCAAGTGTATGGAAATATTTAAAAAAACGAAAGCTGTAATATATACTTTTCCATTCTGAAGTGCAGTTTTATGTCATTCTAAAAATATTTTAGACCTTTTCTTTGGCTTCAGATTGTTTTTTTTTTGTTGCGTGTCATTTTTTTTCTAACTGAAAGAAAGATGTAAATTAACTTTTATCTTTTGAAGTAGTGCGTAAGAGAAAACAATAAAATGCTCTCTAGCTTTAGTAAATTTCCTCGGCGAGGAAGCTAAAATTCAGTAAAATGTGCGCTAAATTGAAAGAAGTTATAAGGAATCAAATTATATATAAATATAAATGTATATTTAAGTTTCAGCAAAAAGCTCTGTAACTTTATAGAATTTCATTAAGTTGAAAACAAATGGCGCTTAGGTAAACAATAAAGTTACCTACAAAGAGAAGACGCGTTGTGTGTTATACTCAAATGTTAATTATAAGTATCAGGGTTGGGGAGGCTTTTTTATCCTAAATTTGCTATTTTTTGTTCTTTATTTACTCGGTGCTGATTGGCTTACGAGGGAGGGCTTTTTTTAAAATTGAGGGCAAAAATACTTGGCGCTGATTGGTCGCTGGTTTGCAAAATATGTTGTTTTTGCAACAGTGGCTTCGCGGTTTGCCGAAGTTGATGTTTTCTAGTGAAAACAAAAATACTAGAAAAAGTACAAATTATTGGATAAACGTGTTTCAGAAGTGGGCAGCAGC
>JAOEHV020028987.1:0-17970 GCA_025447995.2 Isaurus tuberculatus | reverse complement strand
TGGTGTCAGTATGACACCGAAACGTCGGTTAACTTCACTCATATTTTTATGTAATTCTATTTCAAAATCGTTATTGAAGGCCTACGCCATATTGGTTTTTGCTCCTAGTAAGCTGTGTTACAAAGAGACTTTGTGAATGAATGGACGACTAGTCAACAGTCAATAAGGCAGAAGTCCTTGATATTTAATTGTTTTAATACTGCACAACTATTTGGACAAAAAAATGACAAAGCTAACAAATAATTTTGAAAGTTATTCTACAAAATAGTGTTTTTATTTGCTTTATGATATCGTCAGACCCTACTGTTTGAATTCATTTTAGGGATGGAATACCCAGACCAGTATCCATAGAATCCTTTGTATCAGCTGTCGAGGATCCTATCGAGCTCATGGACTTTGAAGATGGTCAAGTCTCGCTATCAAGATTTGTGATTACCTCACCAGAACTTGTCTCCAAGTACTCTCGACACGTGGCTCAAATGCACTGCTTAAACTGGGCAACTTCATCAGTTTCACCTAGCGACAGGAAGAAATTCAGCCTAACACAGAACCTTAAGGTTATTCTATTATCTGCTTTGATTTTAATGATACGTCTTTCTTTAAAATTTTCTGACATATTCAGAAGTCCTGAAAATGTTTTGGAATTTTTTTATTTCCTATTACAGTTGTGTAGGACAATTTTATGCGTAGTGCGTGTTTCGGTGACTGGCGTTTCATCTTTTTTTGTCTATCGAATTGAATTTCTGTGCAAAAATGTCTTGAAAATTTTATTGAATTGATATTGTTTTTCTTAAAGTGCCAAACGAATATGAATCGTCTATCGTAATGTTTAGTCTCTTATGTACCAAACCTATTTCATCTGTCATTAAGCACTGAATCTCGGAACTGCGACGTTGAACTGGAGTTTGGAACTTTAACCTTTAACTGAAACTTGGAACTGAAACCAGGAAGCGGAACTTGGAACTGTACCTAAACTTTGGAACTGTGATCTGGAACAGGAACTTACATTTGTAAAAATAGTTTGGAACTGTAACCTGGAACTTACAAATGCTTACTGATCTACTGGCTGACACATTTGATAGTTTTAACTGTTTGCATAGAGTATTCCTGATTAAAGAGAACTTAGTATACTACCATTGTTGTTTCTTACTCCCATAGGAGACGGAATCGGAGGAAAGTAATTTTGTCCCACCTGGAATACCACAGTTCAACTATCAAACTCAGCCAAAGCTAACATTTCCTCTTCTGGTGAAGAACACTCAAAAACAGAAGGAAGAGGGTACAGCGGATGGAGATGAGACAGAAAGTTCTTCTAGTGAGGAATCCGTGTTTATGTACCACGAAACATCACTGAAGGACCGTCCATTCAAAGGAAGAGATGCAAATAAAGGAAAATATGATGCCAGGTTTGTTTACCTTTTAGTAACTGATTTCTAATTTTGGAATGACGTTGGAAGGTAAACTAACCAATTTGCAACTTAAGAGCCGATTTCTGTAAAAATTGAAAGAGAAAGTTGTTGAATTGAAAATTTTGAATGCATGATTGAAAGAAGCCATATTGTAAGATATTTTCAAAAACTTTAGTCAGGATATATTATTTGTATTTTTAACTTAAGAAAATTTATAGTTCTTTTATCTTCCTCAGTAGATGATCTTTAAAATCAAAACAGCCATCTTAAGGCTGAAAACCATTATTTTAATAAAATTTTTTTGTCAAAGCGAGAAAATTGCAAGGTTTATTTTTCTTTTACCACGGTGATCTAACCGGAGAAGGTAAAACGAATTCCTAAAAAAAACAAAAAACGATTGGCTTTTTTGTTTTTGTTTTTATTTTTTAATGCAATTTTGTCGCTTTAAAACGGCACATAACCAACCGTAAGTTATGTAATTTTACTTTTCCTGACTGAGATGAATAAGTATCTATATAACTCGCCGTCTTAATAAACAATTTCAGTTTTATTTTTGCGCATATGCAAATGAAAATAGTTACTACCCAGGTATGAGTGTAAGACCGTTTGTCGGTGTGATTTAAATTTTAAACTCTATGTAATCATGTCGCATAGTTGTAATGTTTTTTCCTAAACTTCACAGCAGAGAAATGGTGGAACAAACCGAGCAAGACTCGGCCCAAAAGGTTCGCTGGAGCTTCGCGATGAACACTCCCAGTGCAGAGGGAGTATCCCATACATCCTCCTCTGATAATGTGTTGGATGGTATTCACGCATCTTCTGCAAAGAGCAGGCTGCCAAAGGAAGGCACTGCCGTCATCAAAGTCGCTGGTGATTTTGATATCTTTGTCACGCCTTTGTTTGTAGAGGCTCTAAATAGGTATTGAGTTCAAACTATTTTTTTTTTGTTTTTTCGTAAAATGTCTCAAGCAAATTCTTCATTTCAAGTTAGTTCGAGTATCAGCGGTATTTATAAAATTATTTGTTAGTCAAGATTTAAAGCTTCACAATTCAAAATCCTTTGTTAACTTTCCAGTTTCTATCCCATTTGTCCTTCAAAAGTCTTTGATCTGCCTCTAATTTGTACGCTCCAGCAATCATTTAATCTTTGCTTAGTGCTTAGTTTTTTCCTGTTGCACGCTGGTGAAAAACAGAATAAAATGCAGTGTTGCGAGAGGCAACTGTTTTATCTGAGGAATGTTTTATCTCTCCTTTCGGTGTTTTCTTCTTTGCTGTAGGTATGTGTTATCTGTAGAGAAACAAAGTGCCTTGCTCCACCCAGCTGCTGTGGTAGATACGATACATCAAAAGTGCATCAACGCTGCGGAAGAAAGCTTTCTCACTTGCGAACCTGATAAGAGTAACACAACAGGTAAGTATCATCTAATCATCATCTTCGTCCATTTGTTATCATTAAATCTATTCTAAAATCTGCATGCAAATTTTTAGTGTTATAACAACATGATATTTAACATTGGAGCAATATTGCAGTCTAATACGGATGTTTAACATAGCTCTCCTAGTAGGCTACTGCAAATCCTGTAATTTGCTTTGGTTGTCTACTAGGGGCCTATTTTTAATGAATATTTTTTATACAGTCTTTTATTTTTGTATTAATGGAAGTTTTTTGGAGTAAATTTTTAAAAAAATTAGATCTTTCGGCCATGTCGACTCCAAGGAAATAACCTTTATGCCCTTCAGCCCAATGAGCTATTGCATCGTAGCCTATTCGTCCTTAACGTCTACGTTCAAATGTACTTACAGTAAGATGTTAAATTTCGGGAAAATGCGGTTAAAACTAGACACTCTGTACAATTCTTACATCAATATTTCATATTGCATGACTTTGGAGGACAACTACTAAACAAAGTATTGCATTTACAGGGAAGTCAGATAGGGAACCAAGTTTACTTCAAAGAGACAATGAGGGAGACAGGACATCGCTCATTTTCCTTACAACGTCAAAGATCAATATCTGTTTTCTCCAAGCAGCTTCTGCTGACCCAAAACTAAATGATAACGTTGATGTTCAAAGTCCTGAATTGTTTCCAGACAAAAGCAAGTCCCCGGATGTGTCACTCCTATGCGGCACCATCAGCAGTATTACAGCAAAGATACTTCATGTTAACAGTAGGATTAACAACATTAGTAGGCTTGGGTCAAGTGGGCCGCAAGAGGTACGTGATAGCCAGTCTAAGGCATCTCTTGCAGACCCTCCAGGCCCCTCCTTTGAAGACAGGATTATTAGTGGGAAAAGCAGTATATTGCAGCATAAATCTAATATCGGTGCAATAAATTGTAACAGCATCCAGTTTCAATTGCGAAAACTCTGTGACAATAGTGACATCGAAAACAGCGTCACAACTGCAATTCCAGAAGAAGCTTCAAGAGCAAAATTCAAAGTAAATAGAGAAAACCAAGTTTGCTACTCGCGAAGTTTTGATATTGATAGTCTAAGTAATAGCCAGAGTCTAAGTCTACTCGTGTTGGAATGTGGTGTAGATAACATTGCTGTCGAAGCTGGCAGTGAATGCGGGAGCGGAACTAAAAAGGTTTCAAAGCTTAACCAAACAATGAAGTCTGGTTACCAGAACAGTAAGTTAACAAACGAAGATGGCAATTCCACAACTTCAAAGCAGGGACGGCCAAAGTTCCACGGATTTAGTAATCCAATCTTTCAGCAAAATGCAGGTTCGGTTTCGATAGTGGTCCCTGAGGATCAAAGAAAGTCACTCGATAGTGTCAGTCAAAGCAGCTCAGTCTCAGCCACGTTGAGCGTACCTAGCTCATTGTCAGACGGTAATGTTTCTGATATTGATAGTGATTCAGACCAGGAGTTAAAGAAACCTCTTCTTACACCAGGCGATGGCTCGAGGAAAAAGTCTCACCAACAAACTGATGAAAAATTTGAACTTGGAGTATGTGACAGAAAAGAAGAGTGTGACCAAAGAAATGACTTTGTAATAAGATTCAGTAACATTTGGATGAATTTAGCTTCACCTTCATCGTTTAAAGCTGTTCCAGCTAATTACCATCTGTACAATAGCCTTGTGACAACCATTGTACCTGTTGTAACCGCCTGGATGCCACTGATAAGTGATCTACGGCAGGCTATCTTGGCTATGGAGAGTAATCGAAAAAGGCATATAAACAGTGTGATTGCATGTTTGCTAGCGCAAGCACTTCCAGATGGGCGGTTGCCGGGAAAGGTAAGTTTGGTTTTGGTTATGTGGACATTTTCAAGATGAAACGGAAATACAGCAGTCATAAATTCAAGAATGGAGCCAAGGTTATTTTAGTATTCATTTTTTCTTTTTGATGTAATGTGAGCGCTAAGTTTTACTAATTCATAGCATTTTACAAATTTTATCCATTGACGAAATTAGACTGCCAAAAGCCTAACATTTTTCGAAATTTCTTTTTATAGAAAACGTCATAATGTTTTTTATCATGAACCCTGATAAATGTTTGTTTTGAATTGTAATTATGAACCGAACAACAGTTGAGAGTTACTTTATATATTTCTTTGAATCTAAGAAGCTTTCCAATTTCTCTCATTTTTTAAAAGGGTGTTCAAATCCTCTGAGAAAAATTTTTTTTTAATCTCAAATCAACTTTAATATGCAATCCTTGTTCCGTTAATAAAATTTAGTTGTTTACACTGTGGAACTGTCTTTGTTAACGTTAAAGGCTGTGAGGTAAATTAGCGTTTTTCAGTACTAATTATATCAAATGATGTTCCTTAGCATTCGATCTGTTTAAAAGCAACTCTTATGGCAAAGTTCATTCAAGAGGATTACTCCAGCCAGCTAATTTACATACTGAGGCGACAGTTATCAGGCTCTCGACTGAACAAAGTCCAGAATGCTCTTCTCATTAAATCTGGCATTCCGGATGATTCAAACCTTGAAAAGGGTATCTTCGCACTTGCTCGTCAATGGAAGTGCTTTTTAGCAGGAACGGAGAAAGGTGAGCTTGCTTTTGATGGATCTAATACTATCAAGCGAAGAGTGGTGGGTCGTGGTGTTTTAACTGATCGTGATCGAGCTATTCTTATGCAAGAAGAGAGTGCAGAGCAGGAAGTTCCTAACTCTCCCCAGCAACATCCCCCTCAGGTAGCAGTTCACAACGCATCTTTTCCAGAAAATATTTCGAATAGTCCAAAGGATGGCGAAAAAGAACCTCTGTTGGACATACAGGAAGACCAAGAGTCATTTCGAAAGGTGGACCACTCTCCTAAACAGACACAAAATGTTGAAGGTAAGCAAAATGGGTTCTATAAAGCAACCTAAATTACTTTTAGAATTCGATTTTTTGGACCTTGGAAGTTGGAAGATATGTTAGTTAGAAATTTTCAGTCTTTTATCAACGAACGTTTTACCAAAATACATAGGTCTGATGTAATAGTAAGCTAGCCTAAAAACTAAGGTTTTGATTTGGCCTGCTGCATCCAAATAAGTTCATTTAATTGTTCAAGTCAAAATACTTACTGGTTTTGCTGTCAAAATTTTAATGAAGGCGAACAAGAAACACCGTTACGTCGTCCAAACAGCTTACCTATTCCACAAGATCCAAGTTTTGTTCGAATGTCTCCCAGGCCTTTGCGATGCTCAGCAACCAAATTGCCTCAACGTGAAGCACTCCGTGAGAGTGACAGTGAATCAGATGCTACTCCTCCTTCAACCATTCGGAAACCTGTCAGATCAGGTGATCAGTTAACCTGTAATTTAATTTGTTACTTAATTAATTTAAATCTTTTTGGTGTCTGTTAATGTAAATGATATATGGTATATAATCTAAAAAAGCTTTTAGACATATGCGTTACTTAGTTCTTTACATAATCGTAAATATTTTTTTACCCAATTTTATCTTTTTTACGTTGGTTCAAAACTTTTGTGCTATTTTTACTCAAACATCTTACAAATTTTTATCGTTATTTTTTTTAACAGTACTGAAGTCAAAAAAATTTCAAAATCATCAAGTTGAAAAATACGAAAAAATTTCTTTGGCGTAGAGTATTGTTAGCATTCATTACAATGTCGACTGTCACTGGGACAGAACAATAATAATATTGAACGGCATCAATAAACATATTTAATAAGTGACAGCTCTTAGAAAAACGTTTTCGATCATAGTTTCCAACTGACCTGAGGCTGCTATTTACAGCACTTTGACTACTGAGGAAGTAAATTGAAATCATAATTAGTAAGGCTCGTTTATGAGACTGACGAAGAGTATTTTCGTTGTTCGTCCCCAGGGCCAAGCGTGAGCGTCCATGCTGAGCGTCAGAAGATTGGCCATAAGAAGCAGTTGAGTCTGTACAGTTGGTTGTCCAATACTCCTAACACTTCACCTCCAAATTCATCTTCTTATATCAGGAATGTCACTCCAAAAGTGAATGAAGAGAGCAGAACTTCAGAGGCCAGAAAACAGAACATGGGTTTGTTTTTTTGGTTTACTATACACAACGCTTATGTGAAACAGTGTCTTTTTTGTTTTGTTTTTAATATCTGCAAGGGTCGTCATTAATCCACACTTTGAAATTTGAATCTCATATAACAATTACACTTTAGTAGTTTATTTACAGACTTTACGGTGCCATCGTGCATTACAGATTTAAAAGTTAAGCAAAGACAGTCAGATTTACATAGTGACATAAAAAAAATGAAATATGAGACATAATAAAACTATTGGCTCATCGCAATCTGCACTTGTCCGCGATTTTCACATATGAGGAGAAGATATATTGGTATTTCATTTACTGTCATGTATTAAATGTTTGTTACTTTCTTCCTCAGGTGACAAAGTTTCAAGCACCAATACCAATCTTTTTGGTGACATGGTCAGTGTTCCAACTAGTGGGAAGAAAATTGCTGATGAGCGAGATATTTTCAAATTTCTTTTCCAGTCCATTAAACTGATGCCTGCACTTGAAAAGGACCGGAAAAAAACTTCCACTTTATCAGTGAATGTAAAGATCAAATACCTCAACGTAGACCTTGTTGAAGGAGGTTTTGATAACCTAACAAAAAAGGGCAAAGATAAAGAAGCAAAAAGTAACAAAAAGTTCGGAAATTCAAAACAGGTTAGCTACTATCCTATGATAGTTTGGAATAGCCTTATTTCTAATGCTAAGTTTTACCCCAGTTTCGATTCCAAACCTAAGTCAAGTAAAAGGAAGCGAAAGAACGGATTTCTTAAGTAGTGTTCAAAGACTGGGTTTGACTTGCAACCTAAGGTCAGACTATGTTGCATATAAAATCAATTGAAAATCTAATTTCATTTATTTCATGTATCTGCGAGCTTTTTTAGGAACTAAAGGTGCTTCAGTGCGACAGCCTATGCTCTATGTTGTGGGGTAACATCCTTTTGCAGAAATAATATACGCTCAAGGTTACTGTAGAACCAACAAAGTTTTGGCAGGGATTTACTATCTATACTTGCATCTGCACTGGTCCCTCCTTTATTAATTTATGTAATGCATTTATACCGACTGATACACAAATCTCCGTTTTTCTAGTTGTTTGCTGATCACGAACCTGTATTTATGGCAAAAGACTTTTCCATCAAATTAGTATGTGACACGGTCTCCCCAAGCGAGTCTTTTCGGAAAGGTGCTGCTAATCGTCTCATATCTGCTACCAAAGGCAATAAGTTAACCCAGGTCAAATTTACCGTCAGTAGCTCAAGTATCACCCAAAGAGTGAACCTGTCATTTGTCCGCCTAGTTATTCAGATTGTGGATATGCTTGATCTTCTTCTGGGATCAGGTAACTAGATTTTGCGTTCTGTAGTTTTTAATTGTTGTTATGAATGATGGAGTGGTATTGTAGTTAAGAGAATACTCAGATGTTGCTAACACAGTTTTACAACGAGTCAAACGGAAGAACTAAGCCAGTTTTAGTATTTCCCTTTTTCTTTTTTAGTTTTACGTTAAGAAGGTAATCGTATCACGCTAGAAAAACTTACTGATAAAGAGTTTTAGTGTCTAGAGCATTGTGCGATAAGCCCTGTAGATGGGGTTTACAGTGTTTAATCCGTGAGAAACATTCATCGAACTTACTTGAAACAAACAAACGAAAATTGACACACTATTGGCTTCATCAAAGGTTCAAATGTTAAAATATATATTCTGTGTGAGCTTGGTTTTAGCAAGACTAAGATTTGTAAATACCCCAAAATTACAACTCTCTAACAAGTAAAGCTGGTATCATTTGACAATTATTCGGGTTTTAGCAATTACTTAATATTAAAATGTTCGTTTTTACGTAGATGGATTAACAAGTGACGACGTAGATGGTTTCCCTGGTGCTAGAGGTAGATTAATCGCCTCAACACCCAGTGGTGTCACTCCTCAGACGAGTGTTCTTAGTGCACAGTCACCCATGCTTCCCAAATGCTGGAGGATTATGTACCAAGTGTTAGATCTTTATTCATCTTTACCAAAAGAGGCAAAGACTAAAGGATACATTAGAAGAAGCATTTTTGGTGGCACTGGATACCCAGGTAGAACGATACAACTCATATGATAATTAACATGGAACATGTGCCCTAACTTCTACACCGTGTATGTACCCGCTGACTCACCTAACCTTTCAAAAACTGTGGAACGAGCAAACCGATGGCGGCGTGCTTTTTTGTTCTTTGACAACTTGTTAGCATGAACTACAGAGTACGCTACAGACCCTAAGAGCTATTGCTACTTTGTGATTATAAAACTGTTTCTTGTTAGGATAATTCCTTTGCTTGACATTAAAATTTCACGTGTATGTATCTATTTCTCCTCCAGATCGTCCCTCGCCAGATAGAATGAAAGAAGTAAAAATAGACATTGAAGATGGGAATCTGCTGAGTCAGCCTAGAGAAGCACTGAATAAACAGAGCCCAGTGGCAAGTTACAGTACCCGTGAGACCTGTACAGAGCAGGAGGCCACACCATTCCTCCCGCCAGCTGTCAGTATCTATGGTGTAGTCTCGCTGCCAAAGACTCGCTTCCTGGCAACAATTGGAGGTCTCGTCTTAGACACACAAATCAAGGATATTGGAATCTCAATCTCTCACCAAGAAGAAAAAGTACATGGAAGTGAAGGTTTGTTCCAGTTCATTGAATTGTTCGTAGCATTCGCAATAAAAACTGAAAATCAGCTGAGAGGAATCCTGTTTTCGTAGTCTCAGCTTTTGATCCTGGGTTTTATGTGTGGACTGAGAGTTTTCAGCTGCCCTGGTTATCCCCGAGTGCTCCGGGTTTTCCCTCTGGGTACTCTGTTTTTTCTGCAGGAGCTGTGCGGGCCTATAGTAATTGTAAAAACCTAATTCAGTTATCCTTATCATTTACGTGTAAATTTAATAATTAAGTCACAAAGTGAAAAGTGGAGCGTCTTGCTACTTGTTACTAGTCAGCTGTAGCTAACTGAATTACAGTATGGCCTCCTTGTACAAAGCGAGGTAATTTCTACCGGATTAAAGTGAAGCACTACAAGAAGTCAAGATATGGTAGCTTTTTATCTTATGTTTGTTTTTATTCAGGTCCATTCTTGTCGTCAATACTTTGTCATCTTGGGAAAATAAATCTTGTTCTTGTCGAGAAGACTAAAATACAAACAGGGTAAGCAGAAGTATCATTCAGTATATTCCACTGAAGTAAAATGTATTTCATTTCAGAACATCTATTATGTACGTTAATTAAAGCCGCCACTCTCATATGTTAGAACTTTAAAGAAATTTTTCCTTTTAACAATCAACTTCAAATACTTTTTAATCGTTAGGACTGTTGTAAACTGCCACCTCTCTCGGTCCCAGGCCATGTACACAGCAGCGTCTCGTGTGGATAGTGAACGGAACATGGCAGTAGTGACCCTTGGGGTAGTCGATATTGATATTCCACAACACCCAGTAGCCCTTCACTCGATGATGACTCGCAGCTCGCGCGCTATTTCACGGCATATAACTGAAATCCAGTCTCAGCGATCCGTCATAAGGTTTGTAATCAAATTAGCTAACTAATGTTTCTTAGATAAGATGGAAAGGAATTGCGCAAAGCCAAATATTTCAAAAATATTAATGCTTGGCAAATGATAGCTTTTGCTTTGCTGTGTCACTCAGGATTTGCTTTGATCGTGAAGAAAAGAGGTAGATGGATTTCAGTTTAGGGTCAGCAGGACATTTCCGGTTCAAGACAAATAAATACGGGAGGCGAAGCGGTGTAAACCGAAAAAGTTTAAGTCAATTTATTGAAAACTTAAGCAAGTTGTCTTTCTTTACCTTGGGGGATAGGAACACTGCAGGGAATATCTAAAAAACTGTTTAAACTTGAAATCATGGAAAATTAAGTGATTTCAGAAAGAATAGTACTTTTGTAATTTTTCATTTAAGGAAGTTGTTAAAGGACGTCATGGGTAGGTCTGTAAAGAGAACTAAAAGTTTGATGGAAACTTTTTGAACTTTAGGTCAATGGGAAGTTTCGATTCAGGGTCGCCAAGGTTGAGCCGTCGGTTTTCAGGAATACCAGCAGATATCTGGAAAAATCGTATCATTGGTACACCAACCTCTGCAAAGCTAAGTTCTACACCGAGTACTCCTGTCATTCAAGATGCTGTAGATACAGGAATACTGCAAACGATTCCCGAGGTGTCTTTTACGCTCGTGTTTCGTGGATTCTCTCTGGGGGCATCGCTACTTCCTTCTCTCAGGGCAGAATACAAGGTAAGAATTTGTTCAACAGTGCTTCATAGCTTTGTCTTCTATTTCATTGAGCTTATTTTTTGTTGTATTTGCCATTCCTGACAGATCGGGCGCATGACAAGTTCTGGTCAGGCAGGCAGAAAAAGTAGCTCCTTTAAAGTGTCTATGCCACACCACAATCTCAGCTTCACCTCAAAGGTTTGTTTTTAATGTGTTATTGTAAGATTTTATTACGTTAGAACAGGGAGCTATAACAATGATTTTGTTTCAGAGGAGTTGAACAAATTTTGCAGGATTTGTCCAGTTAGGAAGTTTTAAATTAAAGTAAATTTCTGATATTTGAAAAAATGTTTTATTCAAACAGCGACTCGACGTGTAAACGGTCTGTGTGCTGAGAAAACATTAAAAAAAATTAAAAAATATTTTTCTTCAAATAGCAGTTCTAGTGAGGTAAATTTAGACTATTGGTGAATCTTGGGGATTTTTTTAACTCTCTACCCGACCGAGTTGGTTCTAGAACTATATGGAAGACCAGTGTTCCATTTGTTGAAGGTAGAGGATAAAAGGATTGTCTGAGTGTACAAACACAAATAAAAAAAAAATCCAATCATCAAAATCACCAATTTTGTAAAATAGCTGATTTAGTAATTTCAATTTAGTTTGAGTCGAAAATGAGTATCAATATTTTATATTATAATATTTCGAAAATAATTTTGTTTTACTAAGGTTGTTGAAAGCAACGTACCATCATCTACAATTGTTGAGCTTCCTCCAGTCAATGTATCGGGGGAGTTTGTATCTAAAACAAAGCTGTCTCGTCCTTCTCGAAGTAATCAAACCCAGCACACACCCACAAAGGGACACCTGTTTGCAAGAGCTGAAATCGGCGCTTTTCAGCATAGTCTTACCACCGAACTACTAAACCATCTTGTGTTTGTGCAGAAGAGTTTCATGAAGGTATAAGTTTCAACACGATATTGTGATAGAGGTTAATATTATATGATTATTGCTTCAAACCATTTAGTCACAGTATTGCAGATGAATCCAACTATTTGTCTACACGTTCCGTGGCTTCACAGTTTTTTTAGTAGGAAATTGTATCTCAGAAGGTTATGAGCTCGAAAAGCCTGGATGTTCGGAAAACATTTTTGAAAGTGCAAACGTTGTTGACAAGATAAGTCCATGCACCTCATCATTTCTTGGTCTTGTAACTCGAAGAATGTGGTATGTTTCTTACTGGTATGAAATCCTTGAAAGAACTAATTCAAATGTTTTTTTAAAACCAAAAGGGCGCCAATAAATAACGATACAATGATCAATTTAGATACGGGGGCGACTCCTCATCTTTTCACACACCATAATTTTGCACAGTCCTTTACTCGCTTTGTTCGATAAAGAGCTAAGCTAAATATTTATGTTCTTTCGGTTACAGGAAGTGAGTGATGTGGTTCAACGAGTGTCAGGTGAAAGCCAACCAGTCCCACTGTGGAGAACAGCTTCTACCGAAAGCCTAGACTCCAGCAAGGCAAAGCAAATGAATATACTTTATTCCTTTGAACTAAAGCTAAAGGTTTGTTGTTAATGATTTCTTTAGGATTCATGCATCAACTTTTTTATTTGCCTAGATACCCAGGATCTTTTATGTCAGAGATTCTGATTTCAATCTTTGCCTTGTTTCCAGGGAATCCAGGTGACAGCCACCACACCTTCTTCAACAGCTGTTAGGCTTGATACCGGAATAATGGCCCTGGAAGTTTCTAATGCATTGCCACCTGCAACTCAAATGTTCGGCGGCAAACTAAGGAGGAGTAAGTAACAGAATCACAAACGTTACATTTTACAAATAGAGGACAAATTTTTTTGCTATCCTTTCTTTTTATCTTCCTTCCTTCCCTCCTTCCCTCCTTTGCTTGCTTGCTTCCTTCATTTTCCTCCCCTTTTTTCTTCTTACCTTGCTCCTTTTTCGTGAAATCACGCTTTTGTTTTATTCAGTTTGTCACTCTGCACTCACGTGACTCAGGGACTATCAAGCAAAACTTTTCTTTCATTAGACTAAAATACCCTATGGCCTAGCTCCCGTAATCTTTCTGTTAATTCTTTGTTACTAGTGGAATTGTCGTTAACATGAATTACTCTTATCAAACAATCGTTTTTCTATATTAAATCATAATACAGATGTATTTAGTTGTAAAGATTTGTATTTTTCCATGTTTGAAGAAGCTTAGGATATCGTATAGACAGTGAAGACAAATGAAACAAGAGTTTTTTTTATAAACCTACAGGTAATAGTCATGTAAAACTGTTTGGAAAAGCTCAGGTGGATGTTAATTTATCGTTGGGCCAATTGGTTAAGGTAAATGTATGTATAAAGTGTCATTTAATTGTGCTATTATTTAAATTATTCTCACATCCTACTGCTCTGATGTTTGTATTTGTTGGTTGGATTTCAATGAATCAGTGTAGGAAATATTTAGAAGAAGTGGTTTATTGTTGGGGCGTTAAAACCAATGTCGTATAAAACTTTTCTTCAAATTACTCAGTGTTAGAGTTCTTTATTATTGCTCTATAATAGAATATCACTAAAGTTCTTTAGTCTTTTTGTTATTTTTCTTTAATTTTATCTTTGTTGTTCCTTTTCTAAACAATTCGAAAGAAAAGAAAATTTACTGAATCAATGTCTATTGTCAGAGCCGTATGATAGAAGACGAGTGTGAGTTCCAACAAATGGCATATTTCAAGACGCGAATCGGCCTGAGGAACTCTCACCAAGTAAGTTAAAAAACCGTTAAAAAAAACTTGTGGTACATTTGTAAAGACCTTCTATGTCCTTAGCCCGAGTACTTGAGACCGTTAAATTCCGCGTAATTTTATTCAAAGTTTTTTTCTTGGCTAATATAGGATGGAAGCTCAATACATGGAACTGAAGACAAGGAAACATTTCTGGTCACACTAACAAAACCCTACCTCTATGTACAGCAAGTCGCTTTTGACAAAGGTAGGTTTCCAAAGTATTTTCATTTATCTGTTTTACTTCACCTCTTATACCAAAAGGCTTATTCGCAATAATATTGCTCTTTAAGCGTATGTATGAAACTGTACAAAAATATTTTTCCAAAGCCACGGTAATGATAATGTTAACTTTGATTACAAATGCGATGGTATAGTGTCGATGATGGATAATATTGTAACTGTAATGGTGTTGGTGTTGATGATGATGATTGTGTTAGTAATTATCGTGCTGGTGGTAGTGATGATTGTAATTGAATCTGTGGCGTAGATAGTAAAAGTAATCTTGGCGATGGTTATGGTGTTGTTGATGATGGTGTTGGTGATTGTGGGTTTAGTGATGGTGTTGTTGGAGTTTGTGATAGTTATGGTTTTGTTGTTGAAGGTGAAAATAAAGATGTCGATAACGACGACAGTGATGATGATGATCTTGGTGATCTTAATCATACAAATAATTTTACTCTAATCTAGTTTTCAATGGTGATCTTGTTCTAAAATATGTTTTAACTATTACAATCCTCTCTCTTGTAACCAGGTGTTCTTGTTTACTTAAACTACAAGAACGCATACGAACACTGGAACAAACAGCGACTTGCACTGAACAAGGAGGTATGTTAATTGCTGAGCAGTCTTCTTTGGTCTATGGTCACCAGTTTAAATAAATAATGCTGCGTTACACCGTAATTGTGTTCCTACATAAGTAAACTGAAAGCTGTGCGTTGACATTATAACTTAAGACGGTAGCTATCTTTTCATACTCTTAACTGAATGGTGTACACAACACTTACTTATTACTTTCATTTTTGTTATTTCATCTAAAAAATCCCTTCAATGATGAATGATATTTTTTAGTTGCATTTGTCTAACGGTCGAAACATCACTAGTGGCGATAAAGAAAATTTCATCCTTGATTTGTCTAAATTACTCGCTACAACGTGGGACATTTAACCGCTACTTTTGCTTTTTAAAGTTGTTGATACTTGTTTAAAAAACCTTTGAAGTGCGTTGGCAAGTCGGTGAAAAATATGATTTAATCAGTTCGAGGTTAAAATGTTTATTTACGCTTCGAGCAGAATAGAAAGCTTCTTACTCTCTTTACAGCGATGATTAAACATTTCAACTTCGAGTTGATTTAATCACGTATCATTCCCATTTGATGTTGCCAAAATTGTTTTTTGGTTACTCTTGGATGGGAATTGCTCCAACCAGTTTCGTAATTTTATCAATAACAATTTATAAAAACAAGCAACCGTATCAAACAAGTTGGTTTGTATTTTGGATGTAAGCTGGGTGCAGTTCCTAGACTGCTCATTAAAAGCTAGTGTTTTTTTCTTTTTATTGACTTCAAAATTCCGTTTAACGAATTTATTATTCTGTTCTGGAACATGTACAGAGCGAATTAGGTGATGTTTCTTTATGGCTTTTACTACTTAGGTGCACATTCAACGGTTATTTACCAGACGACATTCGATGACTAACTCCGTTGATGTTAGTATTTTTGAAACAAAATATGTTGAATGTAGTCTCACTCTGCCTCCCAACGTTTTGTTCGAACGTTAACCACTAAAGGTATACATACACAACGTAAAGACTTCCGAGTAAAACGTAATTTCATACGTGTACAAGTGAAACGCATACGTATACGTAAACAACGTACTCAGTTTGGATACGTAAACAACGTAAAATTTTACTGCACGCAAAATAAAAAAATGTGACTTATTGTTTTCAAAATCAGCTATTGTCACTTCAACTAAAAATCTCTCCAGGTTCACACAGCCACTCAAGTTGTTCTAGAAAAGCTTCCTCAGCGTGGACCATCCACTCCGTTGTCGGGTTCGTTGTTCCTGCAGCTGACCGTAGATCGGCTGGGAGTGTGTACTCCACTTTTTACTAACTTGGTAAGTTTGTATATTTCCAACTTCCCCGAATGTTCCTTCAGTGAAAGTAGTATCGTTTAACCCTTTCAGCACCGAACACAACATGTGACGTGTTCTATAAGATCTCTTAACCTCGCTCCATACTTTCCTTGTAAACAAGTTGGGACAAATATGTAATTCATCTTGGAGAGACTGCTGTTTTTGATCAGCTCCTTATTTCTCCTAACAAAACAACTGGTTTTGTATATTAATATTGTAAGGAGAAGATAGATGCTGATAAATTGGCTTGGGCTGAAAGGGTTAATAATAGCTTCTCTAGCCATAGGAGCTCGTAATATTAGGGTCATTTATTTCAGTTGGGTTTGAAGAGGTCATAGGTTTTAAAAATCTTTTCCATGTAAAAAAGAAATTACTTTACTTTATTGAGCAGCAATTGTCAGCAAAACTGTGTTTGGACTAGCTATCTCTGTTGACCAAGTAAGGATGCGCTGCCTGTCCTTCGATTCTAATTACCTTTAAACTCAGTTCAGTTTCCTCGGTTGGAAAAAAGGTTTTGCGTCTTTTGTGTTAGTCCGCTGGCTCCCTACTCATGCCAGTTTGCAATATTGCCCAGAGGCCAAGGTTTTAATTCATTCGATTTACAACTTGCTCATATCTTTCATCAAGGGAAATTAAACTTAAGCAATTTAAACGTATCTGTCATCTGGCCATCTATCCATTTATCGATTAGTCTGTTTTTACTTTTTTCTAACTAACTTTTAACTGCAACTGACGCAGAGTGCTTTGTGTTTTGTGCTGTGTTGGTTTTTCAGTTTTGACGTAATAAAATTTCATGAAAGATGATTTATTCGTAGGACTGCAAGATAAGTTTAAAGTACGTTTGGATTTGATACGAGGGTTTGGCTGGCGCACTTGGTAAGCTCTATGCCTTCCAACCACAGGTCCAGGTTCGATCCTTGGCTCTGTCAAACTTTGAACATTTGTGTGGCCTTCTTTTCCGCCAAAGCTTACTGAGCTTTCCATCCTTACGAGGTTGGTAAATGAGTACCAGCTTCGGCTGGGATCTAACCTGCGATGGATTAGTGGCCCGTTCAGGGGGAGTCAAAAACTCTCATCCACTTAACACTACAGAAACCGGAGATAAGCGCCGGCTCCGATGTGCCACTAGGCTCGTAAAAGGAATTAGCTTTAGCTTTGGATTTGATATAAATAACTAACTCGGAGTATCGTTTTATTATATGGCTAGATAGTTTCCTGATTGGCAGCTGGGAGGGCTAGATTTCCCTGTAATGACCGGTCATTATGAAATTTTTTTTTGACATTTATTTTTGACTGTTCATTTTTATAGAAATCATTTTTGTCTGTTTTTCGTGACGACTGCCGATTCGGCTGAGTGAACATCGTTTGAAATGAGAACGCGATCGCAAGCGGATATGAAAATTAACTTCCGATGTTTTGTTTTAGTTTTCTTCCGAAAATAGACTAAATGCTATACAATAAATAACTTATTAACCTCATCCGTTTGGTCATTACAGGGAAATCTCAGACCTCTATCCTGTTGTAATGACCGAGTGATAGCGAGGTCCTTACAACAAGGCCTCGTTCTCAGATTTCCCTGTAATGACCTCACTCTCGGTTAGTAGTATGTAATTATTCGTTTTCTTTTGTGTTGTTGTTTAATATTCTTTAAGTAACCACATAAAATGCACACACCTTTCTTATAATGAGCTTTGCTTTTTAGAGTACTGTACAAGGACTTAAGACCACAGGTATGATTTTCAATGTATTTTTTCTTGATTGTTATAGTAAACCTTATTAAAGCTGCTTTAGGAATACAATTCAATATAAAAAGCAACGATAAAAAACGACGTTTCGTCATCTTCACGACGACATCGTCAGGTAAACTAGCGGAAAATATTTGAGCAACTAGAATATATGCAAATATGCAAGCTAAATAC
>JAOEHV020028893.1:0-15000 GCA_025447995.2 Isaurus tuberculatus | reverse complement strand
AAATATTTTTATCACTATCATAGTTTATCATACTTCACATGAATATCAAATTACAAATCTTGGCATTTTTTGATTTTCTAATGAGAATAGTTTTAACTTCTTTAGAAATAATTCATGACCTACACTTATTTCTATCTATAAAATTATTCTAATTAATCCTGGTGAGGTTTACAATATTACTGTACCTTCTGTTTCCTTTGCTGGTGCTGAATGTGTAACAGACTTTCCATTTAATACACATTCACATAACAGATGAGAAAATGAGACAATACATCGAACAAATGATACAGCTTCTGGAATGATATAAGTTATGTTTGCTTTATAAACTATTAATGAGACAAAAAGTGTTCTATTGTTGACATTATTTTCTATAATACCAAATTGCAAAACTCAATACCTCATGTGACACAGGTCCTACACAGTCAGGTTAGACATACCTACACATACATATGTGGTTCATGCCTGTTTGGTGCATGCCTGTTTAGTTTTGGATTCAATAAGGAAGTATATATATATACTTTTTGTTATTTTAGGTAACAACATACAAATAAACATGGTACTGTAGCTTTTGGCAGGCCAAAGTGTAAACAACATTATTTTTAACCTCTTGCGAATTGGGTGAGTAGCTTCTGATAATCTCCATGGCACCCTACAGTATTGTGATTTAACTTGCAAAGTTGTTACATAAAATACTTTTTTTTTCCAATTAAAGTAAATACATACATAGGATGTATTGGTAAGCTAACTTCTTTATTTCAATCAATTCCATTTTAAACACAAACTGGTATTATATTATATTGATTGTGTTCAAAATGTTTTAACTCATATTCATCAGTCTGGCAACAACTTTTCCTCTTCCCCCTTCCGGTTCCCCCTTCCCCATAAAAAAATTGTTTATCCATGGAATCCATGTTAACATTATGTTGATTATACTATAAATGGACAAGTAAAGTGAAGAAAAAACTTGTATTTGATTAGTATAACTTTGGCACAAAACACACAAAATGACTTTTGACCAACAAAAACTCATCAACATGAAGAAAAAATACTGCAGAAAAATTTCCTCAGCTGACAATAGTTTGGTTCAAAAAATTGAAGAAAAACATTTCCTTAGTATATACTTAGTTCAAAGAGTCAAACTAACCTTGACTATTTTCTTTATAAGAATGAAAACTGGACAGAAGTTGATCAACAACATGGGTTACATTCTCAATCCTGTTAATAAAATATCCTGCAGGATGAAATGTTTTGTTAAACTTACATTCCCAATGTTGTCAATCATAATTAGTAGACCATGGCCAGTATATCACTGTACATCTGCACTTGTAATGAAAAATTACCTGTGATTCATGAGCCCCATAACAAACAGCCTCAAACTTCAACCTCAAGCAAAAGATTCTTGATTTTTGAAAATTTGAAGTTTATTCTTTTAAATCATTTTCAAACAACTGGTGATTCTTACAGTATTACCCAACAACATGATTTCAGCATAAATAACTCTTTTCAGAAATAACACTTTTCAGTCTGTAAACTCACTGTTTTGATCAGCCATACATAGAGCAAAAAATGTTACAAGCAATGACAAAGCATGAAGTGCTACAACAGCCAATTACAAAGCAGGAAAATTTTGTTACAACAACCAATCAAAAAGCAGGAAATGTTACAACAGACAATAACAGAGCAGGAAATGTTACACCAGACAATCACATAGCAGGAAATGTTACAACAGCCAATCACAAAGCAGGAAATGTTACAACAGCCAATCACAAAGCAGGAAATGTTACAACAGCCAATCACGAAACAGAAAATATTACAACAGCCAATCATGAAGCAGGCAATGTTACAAAAGTCAATCACAAAGCAGGAAATGTTACAATAGCCAATCATGAAGCAGAAAATATTACAACAGCCAATCACAAAAAACAGTAGAACAGACAATCACAAGTTGAAGGAGGTATTTCAAATACAACAACAAAAAGTCCCTTTTAAGAAGTTTTCATTAAGTACTGTTATTTATTTATTTAATTTACTATACTGTACAATTGACTTGAAGTCCATATAAAGTGAAGGGAGCTAGAGAGCGGAAATATGAGCCCCCCTTCCAATGTTAATTAGGTCATGCCCTTGCCCCTTAGTGAATTTAAAACCTCCTACATGTTGCATAAAAGTGAAGTCTCCTAAACCCAATGTAAAAATTCTTCTACTTTTACCCTTTTCACATTATCAAACAACTAGATAATAAAAAGTTAATAATCATGAAGTTCACAAAAATACCTGTTGGAGGTAAAGTTCATTTTTCGCCATTAGGGACTACTAGCTTAGCCAGTCAAAATGTAAAAATTGCAATAAAATACTTGTTAACACATATATGTTTAAAAAGTACAAGTTGTTTGTGAATTTCTACCTGGGGTGCAGACATTTCCACTCTGCTGGGGATTCTCATATAGTTCAAGAGAATCTCCAATGAGTTTCTCACCCTCACAAAGAGCTGCAACTAAAAAGATTGTTCTGCAATTAACTATTTAACACATTAACACTACTGCATGGTACTTAATATCATTAAATAAAATAATCACTTTAATGACCTCTTCCCAGCATCCCCCCCCTCAATAACTGCTTTTCATCATCCAACCCCCCCCCTCAAAAACTGCTTTACATCCTCCCTTCCCCTAGATCTGCACACTGCACATGTCTTTCTTGTTGCACCCTAGCTAGACCATTTCCTCTTTACTGTATAAGCTACAAGAACCTGCCTAACAGGGCATAGTATCATAATATCAGTTAATCCTGCCTTGGTTACTGACCAACCAGCTTTTTAAAAAAGGACACAGATATTATAAAATGAGTTTTCAAAAAAAAAACCTCCTGGCCCCATTAGCCCACCATCTATTCCTTATCTTGTGCTTTCTTCACTCCTAGTGTTAACCTCTAAAATATCTTATTCCTTACTTTAATCTTGTAACTAATATCACTGTATTTTTGTTCGTTAAACCTTAGAGTACCAGTATGTATGATGAACTTACAGGTAAAACTATCACTGCTATTTAGTATATTAGTTTTAATTATTAACTGTAACATTTTGTTACACTGCATATAGCAGTCCTTTCTTTGCTGTACTGTAGTTCCAAAATAAAAAGCAGTCACAAAAACATTTATTGAGATACTGTAAGTCTTGCTTGGTGGAAAGAATAAAGAACAATGTTACCTTTTACCACACATACAAAGGCTTTCCTTACAGACGAACTGGAAAGATCAATTAGAAAAGAGCCAGAGGAAGACAGAGAGTTGCATACAGCAACCAAAATACTGGACACTAACAGAATGGAGAAATGACAATAGAAAGAGGTGGCATGACATGAAACCTAACATCATTCTACGACATGACACCACCACCACCACCAGCAAGGCTTTCATTAGTTCCATTCTTTTTTGTGATTGCAAGTTAATTTCTCAACTATGGCAAAAAGATGGACTGCAAACTTTGCAGGGTTGTCAAAATAAGCCGGCAACCGGCGCATTTCACTGGCTACTCTGAAAAATGTGCTGGCTACTCTAAATGCTTGTAACTCAATTTTCAGCATGGAAGCATGACATTGAGGGTATCAAAACAGTACAGTTTAATAGATATGAAAACGAACTTGAAAGGAAAAAAATAAATATCTTAACTTTTAAAATGGATGAAATTTGAGTGTGTCACAATTGAGAGCATTAGCAACTTTTCACGTCAGATCATCAGATATGGGAGATCACTGCGATAATTAGTAGACTTGTGAAATACGTCATCACGCAAGTTCACACATAGAGAAGAGAAAGTCATGGTGACCAGCGGCAACGAAAAATCATTTTGACAACCCTACTTTGTAATCTGAACAATTTAATTATAAAATTTTGATGTAATTATAATGCTAATTTCAAAATTTCAACCTCAATTTGTTTTTGAACTGGCTTTTTGATAAATTTCTTACCAATGAAATTTTGTCTTTCCTTCAGTTTATCTTCTTGCTTTAATCTTTCTTGATCAATTATCTGTAAATCAATTTAAATTTAACACAAATTAGGGAAAGAATGAATAGCAAAAACAATTATTTAACTTGGATGCTTTATTAATAATGGTGATTTTCATAAGTGTTCTGAAAAGAAATTATTGGAGAAAAACATTTAAACATTGCATATCTAAATTCTGAAAAAAACAATTTTTTTCAATTATTAAAGTTCTGTTGGAAAATTACAGAGTTTGTTTAGCAATCCCAAACACTGTCTAAGAAGTGGTTTCAAAGAATTGTCAGCTCAGCCACGATTACTGTGCCTGTCTAAACTTCATAGCATTAGGCCCATCAAAACAACCTTAAACACATGCAAGTCTACCCACTTCCCACTGACCTTATCTTCAACTTGCTTTCGCTCTTTATCAAGGGACTCTGCAGCATTTTTCTGATTCTGTTCAAGCTCTTTTCTTCTCTTTGAGAGTTCAACAATTTCAGTATTCAGAGCTGACACCTATTTCAAGATAGAACTATGCTTAGATAATTTTGAAAGTCCGAGAGTTGCCTAGTGGTTATCACTCATCCATCCCTTCTACAGACCCAAGTTTGAATCTTGGGCTATGAACAATTTCTGAGATATATAGTTCTCAACTTGATTCCCAGGGATCTCCTCCCTCTAGATAATCAACTTGCAAGACAATATCTGTGTCATCAACTCCATAATTACAGTCAAACCAGATGTTCTTTTGATGACAACCTTGCAAACTTCCATCGCAACATTGTTAATTTGATTGGCAGTTTGAGTGGAGCAATTTGGAACCCACGCACATGATTTTCAAATTTAATTAGATGTTTAATTTGCAAATTTTGTAGCTTCCATGCATGGCTCAAAAGGAATGAAATTGCCTTGTGGTTGTCTGGTACAGTATAAAATATTTATGTTCAAATGACACATCTTTATATGATACTACTGTTTGTTCATTGTTACACATTGAAGAACTGGAACAGCTTTTTTCACATGATCGAGAAGCTTGCTGTAGTTCCTGAGTGGCTACTCTACATAAAAACTCACAAATCTATCATCAAAATATTGTAGCAGCACTTGAAACATTTTGAGGTATACTAAATGAATTGAGCAAATTGCTCATGCAGGTTGCAATTTGCTCTGCTCAAACTGCCAATCAAATTACCAATGTTGTGGCAGAAGTTTGATATTTTGTAATCAAAAGGACATCTGGTCTGACTGTGGTAGATCATTACCTGAAGATAAAGATGTAAAAAAAGTACTTAATATTTTGTTTCTACTGATATAAAACAGAAATCAGGTTATATAAATTGACTTTAATGAGACTACATAATTTTAATATTTTAGTTATTAAAGATGATAAAAGTGTTTCCCCAAATTACACAAAAAACCCGCTCATAACTACAGACTATTAGCTATATCAGTATATATAAATGGTATGATTTCCAAAGTTGGTAAGATCTCTGCCTTTCAACCACAGCTAGGGTCCCAGGATTGAACCTGGACTCTACAAAGATTTAAACATTTGTGTAACCTTTTTTTGCAAAATGGTGACACAGCTTTCCATCATTATGAGGTTGGTAAATGAGTACCAGCATAAGCTAGGAGCTATAGTGTAACTGGTGATGGATAACTGTTTTGCTTCTAAGCCCGAATTCTCTGAAAGGGATTGAGGTACAATGGAACCCCGCCATACGACCACCCCATTAATACGACCACCCCTTTATTACAACCACTTTTTTCAGGCCCAAACAAAACAAAAGCCCACATTCCCTTATTTAAAAACCCCTTTAATACGACCACCCCATTAATACGACCAAATTTCCATGGCCCGAAGGTGGTCACATTAACAGGGTTTCACTGTACTGTAATAATAACAATAATAATGATAATAATAATAATAACATTACAATAACAATACTTTATAACTACTTCCCAAATTGTCGGAGGAAAACAGTTGGATATCTATAAAGTGTGGTGAATTCGACCAAATAACTGAAGACAAATCCATTCAGTAGTCAGAATCACAGATTTGAACTAAGGTCACCCACATTCAATTCCAGCACTATTGAGCCAGCTGCCTTCCTAAATCAGTTTATGTATCAAAGTAAAGAAAATTTACAGTTTATGTACTTTTAAATACAAGCCTAGTTATATTATCTATAATATACAAATTTACCATTTCTTCATGTGCTTTCTTCTTTTTTTGTAAAGCCCTCTCACATTCATTTTTTTCTTCTTCTAACTCCTTTATTCTTGTTCTCAGCTCTTCAAGTTCCTGATTCTTTGAATCATCTGAGCCTTTAATCTCGTCAAGTTGCTTCTTTAAAGTTATTATCTGTAAACAACAAAAAATAACAGGTTGAAACTTTTAAGATAAATTTTGTAATTACATTAAGAAAAAGACAACTTAAGCATCAGGACTTCTCTAGAGTAACTGACAGAAGACTGAAATGCAGAAAAGATCATTTCCTAAGGGACCGGACTTTTATTAGGGGGGGAGGGTGAACTGGTGCAAATGGGGAGGGGGCCATGCCCTTTTTTTCTAACCAAAAAATGACGGGCTACATTAAATTAAGCTTAAACATTTTTGGGAGGGTCATGCATTTTTGTTCATTCCATAGAAAGATTGTTCTAGTGTCACTATGAACTAGTAAACTATTTTCATTTAATTGATGATAACTGTTTAAGTGGAGAGCATTCTGGGAGGAGGGCAACTCACTATTTACTCTGAAGAGTGAGGTAAGAGATTGCAGTCATATTGTTTCAAGTTTGAGGGTGGGCTGAGTATGGGGTGGGTCATATTATTTTATGTTCTCACTTTTGGGGGGCCACGTTACTTTGTGCATTTGAAAGAGCAGGGCCACAAGAAAATATGTCAAGGGAAATAAAAATGCACCAGCCCACCCCCCTCCCCTCTAATAAATGTCGTGTCCCTAAGGGTGATCACAGAATTTTCCTCCATTATTAGTATAACAGCAAGCCAAATCACTTGACAACAAACATGAGGTCATTACTATTATTATTATCATTACAATTATTTTTATTAGTTTTAATATTATTTAATTATATAATTTATTCAATATTTTATTTTACTGTAAAACCAACTATGTCAAAAAAAATACAGAAAAATTTCATGAAAATTTGATGTTACAATAGAAGATCATAATTAAACGACATAATTTGGTCATAAATTTAGAACAAATGATCTGCACTATTAAAGTGTAAAATTGTTACTTGAAAGCAAATAACCAAGCAATTTGAGAACTGCAATGGTATTCACTGACATTTATAGTAACATGAATACTGATCCTAAGAATGGGTTGCAAATAAGAAATTATGTGTTATAAGGAACAATGGCTCAATGGCTAACTCGATAACTGATAGTTTACTTTAAGCTTCCCTGCTCGCACTTTTCTTTTCCCGACAATCTAATAATTTTAATATGGAACTATATTTTTTTGTCACGAAAAATTATTGTAAATATCATGAAGAGCAAATAAAGATTATTATTATTATTATGAAGACAGCAGTTTGTTTTGACAACTACAGTACCTGGTGAGAACAATTAAGGATTTAACTGTGGAGTTTAATAATGTCAAATTACTGACTGCTATTTATTTGGAACTGCTGTTCTAGGGACTTGAAAGATACTGTCCTGTGGTAACTTGCTAGGAATTAACGTTATTGCATCAGACTTTTTAATCTTGTTTTAAAGACTTACACTGATAATCGAGTCATTAAAGGTTTGGATAATGCCAAAAAAGGCTAGACGTTTGAACGTAGAGATAGACTTCATTATTTTTGAGAAGTTGTGATACTGCGAACTGCCGTGCAATTAATCTTGAACCATTTCTATCATAATATCTCACTTACAGATAATATAATTACAGACTAATAAAGCTGCAAAGCTGTAAAGGTATGTTCCATCAAAAAACGAAAAAGTCCAAGCCATCATTTTCTCCAAGCTTTCCTATTTGCGTCAAAGCTCTGAGACTCCTGTTTTACTTTCCCTTTCCGTCAAAATTAAAATCGAGAAAGGAGATAATTCATTAACTTCGAATAAATCTGTCGTGTCTACAAATTAAGAACAAAAACTTTCTTACAAATTGTTTTTTTATTAAATTGAAAGGAGGAAAATTCGAACTGCTAACCTGCAAATGCAGCTCCCACGAATCAGACATCGTGCTCCTATTTTGTAATAATTTTCTATGTCATAGTTTTCTAATGAATGAACAATGAAGTAAATGTTTATGTCGACGTTTTTATGTCAACGATTAACATTCATGAGATATAAAGATGAAGCACAAAAATTTAATCTCATAACTCCATATTATTCATTGCTTGCTCAAGTCTCGCACCCAATCTTTAAAATTATTTTCGTCCCTGGACAATCTCCTACTCTGGGGGTGGGGGGCGGGGGGGAGGAACTTGAACAGAATTTCGAGGACCGAAAGCAGGAAAACATAAGCATTGGTTAAAAACTTATCCCGGGATTAGTGGTAATATTAATAAACCTTTGAACAAGATGGCCCATGGTTTGGAGATTACAAGTGTTTTACTGTGTTAAACTACATTGCTTTGACGCTAATATAAAATTCAAGAAAAAACAAACTGTAATATAGTTACAAACTAGTTGCAGCTTTCGCCAAGTGCCAACGAGCACAAAACACGCGTTCATTAAAAGTTTGTAACTGCCAAATACGGTGGCCCATAAGGTTCATGGCTGTATTCGCGTGTTCTGATTTCAATTCGCACCTTCTTTTACTGAACTCGCACTTTCTACTTACATTTTGCGTGTTCTGTTTTCAATTCGCACGTTCTTTTACTGAATTCGCACGTTCTACTTACATTTTGCGTGTTATGTTTTCAATTAGCACGTTCTTTTACTTAACTCGCACGTTCTACTTACATTTTGCGTGTTCTGCTTTCAATTCGCACGTTCTTTTACCGAACTCGCACGTTCTACTTACATTTCGTGTGTTCTGTTTTCAATTAGCACGTTCTTTTACTGAACTCGCACTTTCTACTTACATTTCGCGTGTTCTGTTTTCAATTCGCACCTTCTTTTACTGAACTCGCACTTTCTACTTACATTTCGCGTGTTCTGTTTTCAATTAGCACGTTCTTTTACTGAACTCGCACGTTCTACTTACATTTTGCGTATTCTGCTTTCAATTCGCACGTTCTACTTACATTTCGCGTGTTCTGTGTTTCAATTCGCACTTTTTTTCAGCCAGCGTGTTTTAGTTTCTGCTTCAGGTGTCGCATGTTCTGCTTAAATTTGCGCGTTCTATGATTTAGCTTGTGCGCGTTCTTGTGCACGTGACCTTGCAACTACTAACTGTGGGTTCGTGCAGTTCGTTGTGTTGTTTTGAAGTGGTTTCAACGGCTTCGTTTCAACATGGTAAGCTTTTTAACATGATTTGCTTTGCGTCTTCTTTTTCCTTCCATTCACTGTGTTTTGTCAGACTACATTCCAGCCATTGGCTATAACGGTCATGCCAGCGACCGTGATTCACTGATAGCTACATATTTTTGTCTTGTATTCACTTATAAAGAGAAATTAGCCTTCCTCTTACGTGCATAAGAACGCGCGCAAGATAAATCATAGAACGCGCGAGTTGAAGCAGAAACTAGAACACGCTGGCTGAAAAAAAATGTGGATAAATAACATACCGTGTGAATTAAAGCACAGAACACGCGAAATAAAAGTAGAACGTGCGAGTTGAGTAAAAGAACTTGCGAACTGAATCGCAAAACACGCGAAATATAAGTAGAACGTGCGAGTTGAGTAAAAGAACTTGCGCATTGAAGAAAAGAACACGCAAATACAGCCATGACCTTTATGGGCCACCGTAGCCAAAGGACAGTTTTTAAATTTTGCGCTTTCGCGCACTCGTGCACCGCTCAGTACCCTACCGCATCAATAGAACGCACAACACAAGACAAGACAATTCAATTTGATCACAAAAATACAGTACACTTACAAATAAGACTGACCCGCAGATAGCATAACTATTCGAGGCAGGTCAGTCGTAGGTGTATTTAACATAATATATACGCTCTACTTTTATTTCGCGTGTTCTGTGCTTTAATTCACACGGTATGTTATTTATCCACATAAAGTCATTCGCAAAATTCTACAGAAGCCACTTCGACGAAATACGGAAGTATGGTGCGACGATGAAGGAACTTAGAGAGCCATGACCTGGATGAGAAATTATTGAAAGTTTGTATCCTTTTTATTTGAATGTTATATATTAATATAATTTTGTATTTAATGGCGCGCGCTTATTAAATTTTTAAGTTTGTGTTTTATGCGCGTGTTAGTTACTTTTTGTTGTGTTGCGTGTACCGCGAATTATTTATATCTAACGGTTTCATCTATTTGTTTTCCTTACTTCCCTATTCCTTACAATTCTAATCCAAATGTTTCGTATTCCTTAGAGTTTTTTAGTTGATATTCATTATTTCGCTTTTATCCACAAGTCGAATAAAAAGGGCAAAGAATCAAAAACGATATATACTAATTTAGTAAAATCATACTATTGGGCTATCATGAATGCTGCATTCTGATTGGCTATGCTACTCATAGGCTATTAGTGATAGCCTACTAGTAGAGAAAAGATGGCGGATAAAAACTGTTACGAGGCCCGTTTTGCAATTGTTTCAGACGATTTTATCGTTAATTGAATAAACACGTCCATTCCCGAGAAAATCAAGGTTTATACTAAAACAATTAGACCTCTCGGCCTCATGGACTACGAGTTTGAATAGCCCATTCGGCCTACGGCCTTATGGGCTATTGACTCGTAGTCCATTCGTCCTCGAGGTCTAATTGTTAAACAGTTAGCAAAGCAGGCATGTATATTAAGGTCTGAATGAAGTTAAATAGTACTGACTATTGAAAACTGCCTAAGATTTTAACTAATTGCTGAGATTCGAGGAGAATTTCAGTTGACAACTAAGAATTGGTCTTTCAAACACTAACTAATTTCTGCAAGGGAGCTGAATAACCCAATTTAGAACCGCTATTATGTATATATGTTGCTGTTATTTTCTTTTGCTACAAAATAATGTATAGTTGAAGCGGTTGAGCAAAGGAAAAAAAATGTCGCCAAGCAGCTAGTTCAGTGATATATATTTCCACAGCATCGTACATGTTTAGTGTGCAAACTAAACATTTTTATAAAGCGATCCAAATTTCGTTTTGTAGCTTACAATCACCGATGGCCAAGTTGCTGATTTCTTGGAGGAGCTAGGGTCCTAACTGGAGGGCCATTTATCCCTGCGGATGGATGTTGTGAGTAAAACTTAGGTTTTTATATAACGGTTATTTAAAAAAAATCGACATAATTTATGAAAATTACTGGCATATAGGGAACATTGAAATAATTAGGGTTTTAAGTTTCTGTTAGAAAAGTTTCCAAATCCGAGTAACTTGTGAATTTATAAGTTAACTATTCGTGCGCGCAGCACACCAATTTGCGGTCTGTATTTGGACTAAGATCTGATTCATTTTTCAGGCGAGGCCGCCGATAGATTACCTTGCTCGTTGGTAGGTAGTGATTTCTTATGTTTTTTTTTCATAAAACGGAAGGTTTATAAATGCACTGCTTTTTTTAGGCGTTGCATGATAATTTTATGATTTCTGTCACATCTACAGGGACCACATGGTGCTTCTCGCAGCAAGGTTTATAACCCACTATTCGGGATTTGCGCCAAAATGGTAAATTTTAAAACACAAATAACCTTGTGATTTTATGGCTATATATTAGGCCAAACCAAGTTGATTTGATGGGGCACGGATTTTTTTCAAGATAATTTGGGTCGGTCGGTCGGAAAAAAAAGGAAAATAAAAAATATATATATGTAACATAAATCAGATCCGTGTCACGCCATGTGTCAAAACACTAAAATTTCAACATAGGTAATCTGTTGCTGAAAGATAAGAATACGGAAATTAAAATTGAAGGTTCACACTTGGTTTTCTTTTCTATTTGGGAAAAATGAGGGTCGGTCGGATCCGTGCCCCAACAAATCAACTTGGTTTGGCTTTACAGGGAAAAAAATCAGAAGAGTGTAATTTTAACATTTCAAACTACTTCCGTAGGTTCACAGACACAGAGCGCCGCCAGAGATAAAAGTGATAAAACAATGTGTAAATAAAAATGTAAATAAATAAAAATTTGTTGTCTAAACAAGTTTCTAAGTTTATTCATCGTAATTTTACCCAGTGTGGAAACATTTATGGGAACACAAGGGGTTTCTGTACGAGTTTTATTGGTCATTATCTTTCATTTCGTTTGGTGGCTTGTAAAGAAGCCGTTGTTTGAATCTAGCGGTACTGAATTCTTAGCTCAGTGAATGTTTCCAGCGAAATAATCCTTCGTAAATTTCAACTGAACTTTCTCTATTGGGCGGGAAGCTGCTTTACGGCCTTGTTCATCCAGGAAGGAAGGCGACTTTCCAAGAAACAACTTGAAACTGACGGGAGTGCTGTCAAACATTTCTTGACAGAAGAGCCAAGACCTGCGCTTGTCATCTCCTCTTCACTAAAGCCCACCGCACACTTGTGCGATAGCATGCGATTTTCGTCGCATGCAATCAAAATTGCAGCACATCGCTTCTTGATCGCACCGTGTGCGGGGGCCTGCGATGCAATTTCTATCGCATGCAATAATGATCGCATGGATCAAACATGTTTGATTTTTTTTAAAAGTGATCGCAGTTTGTCGGAGGTTATTGCTTCTTCTCGCAAACGTGTGCGGTGAATGTGCGACAATTTGCGACTAAAAATATCCAAACTACCAATGATAGACCGGTTTTAAACCACGTGACATCGCTTCAAAGATGGCAGTAGTTCCTTTTGGAGATTCTGAACTACTCCTTTCTCTTCTCTTCTCAAAAGCCATTGCCATTGCTTTGACCAAACATTTCGTGTACGTCTTCTCCTTCGCCGTCGTAATAAAAGTACAACTAATGCGGCCACAGCGTGAAAGTTAACCGGTGCCATTTCAAGACCCTCTAGTGATGCAAATCGGTGGCAGTCGCGGCAGTGTGCGGGTCACAGCGACGTAAATGAAATTTACATGGTTTCAAACAATTTCGATTGCATGCGACGAAAATCGCATGCTATCGCACTAGTGTGCGGTGGGCTTAACTAGGTATGGAGTCCCTCGGAGGTCTGACAGCAAACCAAAAAGATCTCTCGCAGTACGTCGTGACGCATTGTAATCGTCTCGTTGCAGGCAAGGGATGAGGGTTAGTATTTTAGCCCTTTTAAAATAGAAGAGCGAGTCTTTCTCTGCATTCATCTGCGCGAATCGCATCGACGGATCTATTCTCGAATGCAGCAATGAGTTCTTCTGGTAAGTGATTGGCTGGCTCCCACGTATTCTCTTCTGGAGAATAATTTTTCCACTGAACAAAGTACGCCGTTTCACGACTTGAATTCGTTTTGCGATATTGAACAAGCGTGAGGTCAAGATGGCGTTATTATAGACCGAGACGAAGTCGAGGTCCATGAAAATGCAAATAAAAAGAACGAGGCCAATAACCAACTATCTTGACCGAACAAGCTTGTTCAATAAAGGGTTTATTATATGGCCAAAGAATTTCACTTTACTACTGAAAATCCCGAGCGGGCAAGATGGGCCCATCTTGCCCGCTCATGTAACCAATCAGAACACAGAATTCGCTTCATCTTGCCCGCTCAGCGAGCCTGCATATAATAATGCTGCGTAAAACCCTGGCGGGTGTCTCGCACGCTTCGACATTGTGTCTCGATAAGAAACTAAATGTCCTGAGATTACTGAACTAAACCTTCAGGGTCTGGAACTAGAAGAGGGGCTCCTGATCTCGCATTCCCGCTCCTTTTTCATGAGAATCCGTATCCCGCACTTTTCTCATTACTATCCCGAATCCCGTTTTTCTTTCCCAGAAAAATACATTAAAAAGTCTAATTTCTACAAAAGCTAATAAATGTGAGATGTACACTGACCCTTTTGATTGATATTTTGAATTTACGCGTGTTTTTAAAGGCTTCTGCAAAAACGGGATAGCGTTTTGAACCTCAGTATGATGAAAGAGTACGATATAAGCTGTTGAAAAAATATCCTCAAGATTACAATAATAATAACTGGTATTTTATTATACACCACGTACACTTTTCTAGCATCTGGTTGAAACAAAATACTCTCTGACAGTTTCAGTTAGATGACTATTAACCAGGCACACTCTATAGTTTGGTTTGAAAGGAGACACCACGTAGCACTCGACAGTTTGATTCGTTTTGGTCGCTAGAACGTTTATTTGGGTTGCGACGATTTCCCGAATTCCCGACAGACAGGCGAAAAAAATCCCGCATCCCGTGCCCAAATTTTGGCAAGTCCCGCTTCCCGGGAAACAGTCAAATCCCTGATCCCGTTAAGATATTTAGCAATTTCCCGATTCCCGCACCGTATTTTGGTACCCTGAACCTTATGTACGTTTTGAACAATCAAAACGGATCAAAATTTGAATAATTATTGAAGCATTAACTAACCGAAGTAACTGGGTAAGACAAGGCCGTTTACTATAACCACAGCTATTCAACATATTCCTTGAACGCATCATGACAGAAGCATTGGAACCGTTGGAGATTATACGAGGAGTCAAGATCTCATGTTCAAATAGGTGATATAACCAGTGATCGGTTTCAACCTACAGTGGGGGTAAGACAAGGCTGTTTACTATCACCACAGCTATTCAACATATTCCTTGAACACATAATGACAGAAGCATTGGAACCGTTGGAGGAGGAGTTAGTACTATCAATAACCTGCGTTTTGCTGATGACATTGATTTAACTGCTGAAACAGAAGAAAACTTGAAACAGCTCACCGTGAAATTAAACAGCACCCCGAAGGGAGGGGGGGGACTCCCCTGAAAAGTGGGTAGGGGTGCTCGACGGAAGATTTTAAAAATGACCCTAAAAGGTGCGAATAA
>JAOEHV020028892.1:0-32499 GCA_025447995.2 Isaurus tuberculatus | reverse complement strand
AGAATATTGCTCAATATAAGTACTAGAATATTCCATTCACATCAAATTTAAAAAACCTTCCCTTAATTCACAAGTCAGACATGTTAATCTAAAACTATCTTTGTAATTTCTTTATTGGTCTTTGTCTCAATCAATGCTATTGTAATTTTATTCTTTATCTATTATATGGCAGGCTCGCTGAGCGGGTAAGATGAAGCGAATTATGTGTTCTGATTGGTTGCACGAGCAGGCAAGATAGGGCCATCTTGCCCGCTCGGAATTTTCAGTATTAAAGTGAAATTGTTTGGCCATAAAATAAATACTTTATTGAACAAGCTTGTTCGGTTAAGATTGATGTATATTGGCCAAGTTCTTTTTTTGCGTTATTATGGACCGAAACGAAGTCGAGGCCATGAAAATGCAAAAAAAAAAAGAACGAGGCCAATATCCAGCTATCTTGACCGAACAAGCTTGTTCAATAAAGTATTTATTATATGGCCAAATAATTTCACTTTACTACTTGTTTGTTTTCGAGCGTTGGGAAAGAAAGCCAACTGATCACTGTGAGTGAGTCCTTTATTAGAGTGTCGGGAGACTGGACCTACGGTTTAACGTCCTTAACTGAGAAGACGCGAAGTTCTAACCGTTTGTAGATGTTAGAACAAAGGAAGCACGTTTTCCCCAATTATTTTAAGACCCTAAATGTTGGTCCGGCCGGGAATCGCACCCGAGCCTCCCGCTCCGGATAGACTGGCACCTTACCAACTAGGGTAACCAAGCAGCGATTGTTAGATTCGTTAATTTTTTTAGGACTGATGCACAAAGTTGACCGATAGTTTTTGTTGGTAACTTGACTATTTCTCATTTTTAAGGCGCTTTCTCCGGCCCCAAATAGCGTTAGTATTGCAGTCATTATACGACTGTAAAAAGGTTTGCAACCATTGGCACTGGCTTCTGCGCCGTTCTCAGTTACACTCTTTCCTTTTTACATATAATATTGTTTTTCAGCCCCTGCCTGGATACTCTTATTTGGGTTTCCAACAAGGTTAAACGTTGGAGCGCTGTTTTACCTGTAGTCGTAGCTCTTTAGTTGATAAATCCTAACTAATAATTTAAAGAAACCTAAATTATTTTGTAAAAGATAATCATACATAAATCGGTTTCAGATCTGAAAGATTTTCGTGAAGTTAATCACATCATCTTAGGCAAATTTCGACTGTAACAGGCTAAAAAATCGTCTGATTTAAAAATTCTATTTTCTGAAAGGATGCGCGAACATCCGCGGTCCTGTATGGACTGAAAAAATTAACATAGACGTTTTTTTATCGGTTAAAAATTGGTTCCACTCTGTGTATATCAGGCGGTTTGCGCAAAGCATGGCCATATTAGCTTCTCGGCTATAATCTAAGATTCATGTTTGAATAATCTTGTGCATGCACTTACAGTGGAATTTAAACCACAACACGATGAATTCGTAGCGTGGAAACGACCCGACACAGGAATGGGAAAAAAAGCACAGCAGAAAAAATGGAAGAAATTAGAGGGAAGGGGTAGTACATCCCTTAATCATTAGAGAGATTTAGTACCACGTTTATGCAAAATTAAGTCCGATGATTTATTAAAAACATTTTAGGTTCAGCAAGAAACTCATACATTGTTAACTTTAAAGCATTTTTATTTTATTTTTTCTCCGTTATTTTTTTAAAATTCTGGGAATACTAAAATTCTTTCTCTAAAATATCCATTAATTTATATCTTGATTAAAACGAAATTTAGCAGTTACTCAGTTCAGGCTTATTCTTATACAAAACGGCAATTGAGAATGGTGTGTTTAAAAAGTACGACTTTTTTTTCTTCTTCTATATTTGATTGAAACGATTTTAATTTCACATTTATTTCTGAATAAAACTGCATGCACTAACACCGGTTACAGTAATACCAATATCGACTTTTTAAAGCTCAAACAAACACATTCTAAGCTCGCACATACAGGTACCAATATGACTTAGTTCTTTACCACACTTAGTTAAATAGCATCTTCATACAAACTTTAGATATAATGATTTTAATTGTCACGCATTAGAACGCACGCAAGGACTAAGTTTCTAAAAACATAGCGGATTTGCAGCAAGAGCAAGAATTTTGTCAGTTGCAGGTTAGTTCTCACCTAGAAATGGAGAAACCTCTACAAATGACCATCGCATTCCTTTTGTAATAATCACATGTTATATTAAAATCACTGTAGCTAGCTTCTAAAGCAAGCTTTCAGTTAAAACTAATTGTAATAGCTGCTAAATGGTATGTGTTCTACAACATTTTTTATTTTGTCTTTGTTTTAATTGAGAAATGATTGAAATAACCATCTCTGAGTTGCTCTTAAGCATCAATTCATGCCACGACAGCGGCCAAGAAGCACCGACCAACTTTACCATGTTTACTTCGTTAGCGTTTGCTTTTGACTTTTGCCTTTGACAACTGCATCTTTAGTATTTCTCCGTCAGTCTCCCGTCCACGAAACCGCTTCACAGTTTAGACACGCGGCTGGGATACAGTGTCTTTGAGGAGACGCAAATAAGACTTAGAAACTCAGTTAGGCAAGCAACTTTTTCCCTGATCTGTAACCAGCAATAGAAAATAAGTCTTCCCTGGAAAAGAGACAGCTACATCACGTTTCTGACATTCCGTCGGTATCATCCATATCAATGCTTCCCGGACTGGGATTTCTCGATGATGCAATAGAACTTGACTCCATCGGTTCCTGGGATTCCATGAGGCAGGCTACACTAGATCGCTCTTCTACTGGCTCCTGCTTAATTTTCACCGCACACGATGACGTCACTTCTGCCGTGGCTTCTTGTTTAACAGTCAACAATTTGGATAATAGAGCAGTGCTTGTGTCAGACGTCAAAGGAGTTGTTGGTATTCCATGAGCACGGGCGTGCATTTCTAGTTCCTAAGGTAACAAACTTGTTGTTAGTTGCATCGCCATGGCAACATTAACAACGATGAATACAGCATAGTTCCACCTTAATGAGACATGCTGGTGTATGGTGAAACATGTGATTTTCGAAGTATTTTCCTAAGTAAAGACGGGTTGATATGCCTGTTGGCCATTGCTTCTTGCGGAGAAGTAAAAGAGTAATGGCTTCATGGCCTCAAACCATTAAAAATGGTGAATTAAATTAAATAAAAGGAGAAAAAATTAACATTTAAAGCGATACTTTGGTTTTGCACGCATTTCAAGTGATTGTAAAAGCAATTTAAAGCCGTGATCTCTGCCATACTGGAGCAGTGCTCTTAAACATGACTATTAAAAGGATTTACAACGATTGTGATTGAATTTGTATCACGATTACTGAGTGACGACGTTTGAAATGACCTTTGCCGTTATGCAAGTAATTCTAAAAGAGAGCCCTAAATCGTTCTTGTATTCAATTTCAATTTGCTAAATTCCGTGTTTTCTATCACTACACTGTCTCAAAAGGTCGTGGCCAAAATCTGCGGTACAAAGACACTCACAACAGAGAATTCAAAAAATTTAAAATTTGTGGCCTCAAAAAGGTTTACTGTGATGCTGTTTTAATTCTCATTAAAAATTAAGTTCCATTAAATTACGTAATCCTTCTGGAACGACTATCTTAAACAGAGGCGGCGCCCGCAAATATTTGATGGAGGGGCAGAATTTCGAGGAGCGAAGAAACGAGAACTCTAGGGAGTCCGGTCCATTTAACCAAAAAGTGCATTGTCTTCATGGCAGTACAAATTCTTTAAAATAAAACAGAACCAGTTCAAAACTCTGGTTAAAAATGTTGCACTTTCAACGCACTCTTTAATTTCTCTGTTTTTTCTTGCGATTTTATGAAAACCTCAATAATGATAGATTAACAAATAATCGGAGGCAAGAGTTTTTTTTTGAATACCAACTGGTTATTCACAAACGTAATATGAATGCAAACAACAGAATTTAATAATTTCTCTCATTTTAAATGGTGATACCTACTATTAAATTCAACCAATCTTTTTTACTCCTAAAACGTCACTTTTTGCAAATAATTTACTTGATTTTGTATCAATTACCATCATTCACTCAAACATTCTTGATGAGATCTAAACAGTACTTTTCGTAAACTCAACAAAAAATCAACGAGATTTAAACAAAATTCTCAAGATTGTTTAAGTCTCCACAAATTTGTCGAGCTTCTTAAATTACGCTGAGAAGAATCGACCATTTTTTATTGACTGCACAAGAACTTGATAGGTTTTTGCAAAGATTTTAAGAAAATAATCAAGCTGTCCTTGAACTTGCATAGTTTGCCGTCAACAATTCACCACACATTATGTGGAACTGGTTAATTGGTATATGAAATACGATTTCTGTGGGAGAGTAACCCAATATGTGGTGATGCTATTTAAGCATCTATAAACACTTTGGTCACATTTTGCAGTAACCGAATGCCTAAAATATCCTCCTGATTATCACATGAAGTGAAGACGCGGTCTGCAATTTCATGTAAAAGTTTAAAAGATTTTTCTTTTGATTTTGTAAAAATATAGTCATAAAATGACTACACTTATAATGCATCAATAAAATTCACCTGAATTCTTAAAAGAAGTTTCCTATTTAAGGCTCCAAGTTGTCGATTTTGGTCGTCCAGTTTTTTTACTCTTTCTTGTTCTCGTTGTAGATGCTTGATATACTCAACAGATGCTTTTAAAATGGTTCCCTTGTTTTGACGAGAATCACTGTTGAAAGGGGAAAAAATGCATTTTAACAATTCATTAAAGAAAAATGCAAGCAGTTTTGGCTTCAACTAGAATTTTATGAAACAAACCTAGCATTTTGCTCGTTGCTAGTTCAAATTTCGAACCCTTACGATTGTAACATCACCAGTATTAATATGGAACTATAGTGAAAATAATATGGCATAATCATTTCAACACCAAGGTAAAAAATGGATGAAATGTTCAAAAAAAGAAAAGAAACAGGAAAACGAACTGAAGCCCTGTTCACCTTTCTTGAAAAAATACAGATAAAAAAGGATATGAAATCTCTGATACAAAACCTCAACCGACCCTTAATTGCCTAAACTCAACAACTAATTGCATTTCACATAGACGCAGTGGTCAAAGGCTTTTTTGAAAATAAACCATAGAACTGTTCAGCAGATCCTTACAGATGCTATAAAGTTGCTAAACACATTGTTTGCCGCTCATAATGTTCTCACTCTCATCTGTACTTGAATTACAATTAAGTAAAAACTAGAGTATTGCAACATATACGCTAGGAATATCAACTTACGGATCTTGTTTAGGTAACAAAGTTCCAAGTTCCTTGATTCTGTCATTAATATTAAATCTCCTCCTTCTCTCAACTGTAAAACGAAAATATTACAATGACCTTAGATGACAACTAAAATCTAAACAGTATTTTATCAGAACTTTAATAAAGGTAAATTGAGATTTTTACAGATAAATTACTAAACACACATTACCCAGTTTACAAAACAAATAAGCACAAACTACTAAACTCATTTTCTTTTAGAGAAATAAGTTTTAAACCTCAACTCAAAACCTCCTTACATTCCCTGCTTTGATGCATACAGTGATCTAAAAAACATTCAGTTATTGTTAATCCAAGTCACCGGCATCCTAACTCTGAGAGTAAAACTTTACCTAATTTTTTTTTCTGCTGGGTTCCATCTCTAGAACAGGGATTTTTTTATTTTTCTTTATCCTGAATAGTAATTTTTTCAATATCAGCCATGAAATTTATCACTTATAACCAAAATCTTCAGACTGCAGACATAAATATGTGGCAGTATCTAGGAAAGAATTCTCACACTTACTCATATTGTGGTTGTCTTTCTTTTGCCTGTCTCTTGCAATTGCTGCAGCATCAAGGAGAACTTAAAACAAACAGAAGGACACAATAAATAAGAACAACAGATTCAACCTTGTACAATCGATTTATGCATTCTTTTTTCGGAAGAATAGAATGGCACATCATATGTACCGGTAACGCTGTACATAAACACATTCATGAAGTACAGTAGTTTTATGTTAACCATGTCAGCAAATAACCTCTTCCACCAAAAGTAGCAATTTTATAAGACATAATACTAGCTTCTACAAACTACTAGAGTAGACTACTTCTATCATTTTCTCTTAGTATAATGGTCATTTTGCATTTATCTACAGAGGTTCAAGGTAAATCTTGCTACATACTTTGACAAGCTGAGTTTAAGGTTCTACTGTTATGAAAAAACAAAAGAGTATACAACGATACGAAGGCTTTAAACTCTATGTACAAAATAGAGTGTGAGGACAGATGATGATGATGTTATAACAATATCAACAGTAGGTTAATGTTGGTCACTCACCAACTTCTGGATCTTCGGTGATTCCTGCAGGACAGGAAGATGCACCAATGGGTCGTGTCTGATGAAAGAAAAATGCCATTTATGAAATTGTACAAGAAACTGTTATGGTCTAAACACTTGTTCGAATCAACAGTACAACATTTCTCTTCTTTTTATCACAAACACCTAAGGCATTACTCCAGAATAGCATTATATGCACATGTTTTATTTACTACTGTATATAGGTAATATCTAATTTAGTCTCATGATAAGAACCACTTCAGACTGCTTGTTAAGAAACTTCATATTTCAACTCTGTTTGACATGCAACCAACACAAACACTCCATTTACAGAACTAATACAAATAAAAAAGTTTAATGTTAGTTTTTAAGCAAATAAGATCTATTATTAAGTGTTTTTGTTTCCATGATACATTGATAGTTGTCAATAAGTGTTTTATCTTTTGTCCAAATTTAGATCAAAATTAAGTGGGGGATTTATGGTAACAGGAAATTTTAAGGTTGCTCATGGCAAACAAGGGCTCTTTAGTGATCTTCTCTAAAACACAGAACTTGAGGTGCTGCTCGAATTGAGTGAAAATATGTTGTTTAATAGGAAGTATCATTTTGTCAACAGTTATTTGTTAACTTCAGAACTTTTCCTCATGCATATGATACCCATAAGAAATTATCTGGACAACTGCAATGTAATATCAAATGCTGAGCTCAACTATGGGATAGATTTCACGCATTAAAACCTCAATTTATAACCAGCCAAAAACAGTAGAAAATTAAAATTAGAACTAAAAGCAAAGAGTTACATTCTAAATCAAAAACAGTTATGTGTGTCACAGTCTAAAGTGATCTTGAAAAGAGCAAAAAAATTGGTTTACTTAAAATAGCATTTAGTAATAACACGTACCAGTGGATTTTGAACACTTAAACCATTGTAAAGATCCAACATATTTGTTGTTGCTGCAGGCATCTGATGGGGAAAAATTGATTTGCTTGCTTAAAATAATAAGCAAGTTACACTGGTGTATCATGTACTTCAACTACCAATTGAAAACTCTTAGTAATTAAAACAACAGAATAAAAAAAGAAATTAAAGTTGTTGTCACAGAAAAACATTTAGCTCACACTCATGTCATCCTAGTTTAATCCTATAATAGTTTGTTAGAAAAAAATTACCATGGTTTTCAAAAAATAGTAAAATATCAGTAGGAAAATTTGTACAAAGTACTAAATATCTATTTTAATGTGTGCAGTTTTAGTAATAGGGTGAATTTCGAAATAATAAAGCAAATTAAAATGAGCTTCCTGTAACCAAACGGAAAAAAATGTCATTGTACAGAGAATTTGAGCCGAGATTAAAGGAAAATGAACAAACAATCAGAGGAAAAGAAAATCTGGTTACATAAATGGACCTAAAGAAAAAAACAATTTCTTGAAATGCAGCTTTACTAATACTAATTTGTGAAAAATGTAAGCAGGCAAGCAAAGATTTCTTTCCCCTAAAATTTGGAAGACAATTGCAACAAAAAAAAACACAAATCACAAATCTGATAACTTACGGAGGACAATTGAAGTGCTGGGTCGATGCCCCACATCCCAAGAGATTCATCTATTCCATTAGATTCCAAACTAGAAAACAAGACAACTTGGTGAGCAGTTGTTCTTAAAGTGATTTTACAAACTGGAATATTGATACCACTGGACTTCGAACTTTGTTCAAACCCAACAATGTGCTTGGACAAATACACAAAGTGCAAAAAATATAAAGATTCTTACCTTATGATGTCATCTAACAAGTTATCAACCTGAAAACAATTTCAAAACAACATCAGACACAATCAAGATTTTAAAAAGTCTTACAAATAATCTACAGATACATAAACTTAAGTAATTAAGAATACTTGGCTAAAAATGAGTGAAAGGATTGACAAATCTTTCATTTGTCTGAAATTAAATTCAAACTGAAAAACCAAGAGATTCAAACCAACTCTGTCAACTAAAAATTTAAAGGAAAATTATACACTCTCTTTAGGCAAGTACAAATAATTATTAAACTAAAAGTCAAACCCACATTTTAAGGGATTATTACCAAAGAGAAACAAATTTACAAACTATTTAAGACACTTGTGTGCATAAATAGCATCACATTCTAATCCATCCTTTGTGAAGATTATCACCCAGTCTGTGTTACTTTCTTTAAAGTATTAAATTACAGTAGCTTTAAGTCCAGACCAGGAAAAGTCTTACTGGCAGATGAAAACTGATATATCAAAACTGCAACAACCATTTTGAAACTCAAAACATAAACTCTTTTGTGTAAAACCATCATAATCATTTTGCAGAGGCATAAACATTTGAGGTCTTCTACTTTCTATGCAAGACATAACACAAACTTGAAGCTGTTCTATTTTTCCATGAAATTTTATGCCAAAAAATGTAAAACAAAAACTTATTTTAAACAGTTGATTTTTCTTTTTTTGTGTGTTTTTCTTTCTGTTATGGTTGCATACAATAGGTACAACTAGGAATTACAGCTATAAAGGAGTGTAGTTCTACACTCTAATAATACAAGTAGAGGATTTGTTTTCCAATTTTTAATAAATCTAAGTTTTAGGATAAAACACTGACAGAAGAAAACCAAAGTTTTCAATGAAGATCAAGGAAACTTAACAGCCTAAAAGTCATATTTTGTTTCTTTTTGCTTCAGATAAATTCATCTTCTACTGTACATAATAAAATGTATATATAATATTTTGTCTTTGAACCAAAACATGCCTGTGGCTAAGATTTTTTCCATGAACATTTGGAGGTTACACTTTAGTACTTGAACATTTAACATGATTGCCTTAAAGTATTTACCTCTGCTGATGTAGCCTCAGGGCTAGTAACTGACATTGGGCTTTGTGGTGGATTCATTCCACTACCCAGTGATCGTGACCCCCCTGCCAAGTTTACAACAGCTTGCTGATTGAGTGCATTTAATGTGGGTTGACTTGTCGACATAACATTCTTATGGAGTTCACCTGGAACTGTAGACTGAGGTGGTTGATTCTTTAAATACTGTTTCACTTGTCTTTTTTGTTGTTGCATGACATAATAGTGTGTCGGGTTTTCCAGTTTGGTTTGAACCTATAAGCAAAATTATAACAATAAGGAGATAAAAACAGAGTTACATGTTGAGGTTTATTAAGGCTTGATATAAATTATAATCATCACTTTTAGTTTAAATACGTATGTAAACAGATATTCTGTTTGGGAGGTTTTTTTTTGGTAACTTGCATAAATTCTGCTGTTTATTTTAAATGATAAAAAGATTTATGACAAATATCTATCTAGCTCCCTATGTTTTACCCTAATTCTGGCACCACCATAATAGGGAATGTATATTGAGAAGGCATGAAGTGTTAAATGGATGAGTCCAACCCCCCTGGCCACATACCTGTCAACTCTGAATTTTGCGTGAGGTTCATGCTTCAGCAAGGAAAATCATGCACTCACACTTAGCATTGATATTCTCACGCAAATATATACACAAGTTAAATTTTTAAAATAACTTTATCCCATTAGGCAAATAAATTATTTTTGTAACAATAACTGAACTCAGTCTACGAGTTCAAAGGTGAATGCAGTGCAGTATCCTGGAACCAGTCTATGATGTAAACAGAGTAGCGATATTGGCTGAACAGGTTGCTAACCAACCAGTTAAATTGGCTTTTGTTTCTTGCTTTCAGAACTGTTAATACTAATTTTGCACCTTCCACCAGGGTTTCACCCTGAAACAGACATGGGGCCTATGGCCCCTGGACCCTGGCTATTATTAGATCTCACTCAATGGAACATTTAGGGATTGACAGCGATGTGGACAAGACACAAACTTATGAGGTTACCTCCAAGATGAAGATGCTAATCACTTTAACAGTCTTGTGACGATGGAAAGCTTAGTTAACTTTCAGAGAAAATAAGGTCTTAATCTTGGCAGAGCTGGCCTGGTTTGAAACCAGGACTTGTTTATTACTCTGCAAAGATCAGAGTAAGCTTTTTCTTTCATTTGATTGGTTTAAAGTTCTCTGTCCTCTACATGGAATAAGTACCACCACCAAAAACAGAAGAGTGTAAGGACAAATTTAACTGAAAAGGTTGTCGAGTTTGAAAGGAATAAGGAAGGAGTAATTTTGCAAACACCATCCAAAACGGCCACTAAAAATGGTTAACTACAAAGTTTAATTCCTGTTGTCTATTTTGGAAAAAAATTCTGTTGTTTTTACATCTTCTTTGAAAAAATATTATATTTTTCTCCAAAATTAGCAGAAGCGTTTACAGGTCATACCTTCAAAACACTGGATGGTACTTCTGGAGGAACAGCTGTTGGGGATTTATTACCAGGCACTGATATACTTTGTGACTGCTCCTGTTGTCGCCGAGCTTGTTCAACACGCTTTCTCTCCTGCTGCTCCATTTGTTCAAGGTGCTCCCTCTGGAGCTGTTGCTTAAACAGAGTCCGAGATATTGGAGTAGACATGTCGAGTTTTGGATTAGACTTTAACAAATCTGTCTTGTTTGCTTCCAATTCAAGCAAATGTCCTAGAGTCGTCTTGTCTTTACTGCTTATGAAACAAAAATTAGAAATAATTAAAACCAAATATCATAACATAAATAGCAAAATAGTATTTTTGTTAAAGAAAACAGGGTGCCCAAGAACTTTTCTGTTTGAATACTTTCCTTGTTAAAATTTTCCTCTCGAACTCTTCAATCACTTTAAACTTATTACAAGATATTTCAGTACTTTTGAAACACACATTCTTTATTTAATAATACACGTTAAAATGTCAAAAAATTGAAATCATGACATCCTTAACTGGTAGACTTATTGTGCAATTTAAAACATGAACATGACCAAATAATGGCATTATTTGAGGTCTGTGGTTTTAACTCAGTCGAGCTTGTGGCTTATTTTTAGCAAGCTGACTTCACCCATAATCTAGTGATTCCTGGAACTTCAGTAAATTCAATACCAAGATTACTACTACAATTACATTGATTTGTTCACAGAAAAATGCTTAACCCTTCTTTTGGTAAAATCCTATCACTAATAGTACCTCACTTTATTTCTGTTTTGATCAACAAATGAGCTGCAAAATTAGGTAATTCTAAGAATAGATAAGAGTATATGTCTTATTTTCTTTTTCTTTCATATACTGCAATATATATAATTTTTCATGATCTTAGTCAAAATTTCTTTGGTCTAAAAATGAAATTCTAAAACTCCAATATTTTTCTATCCCGGGCTTGTACCTTAAAATCTATGAATCCTAACCCTAACAAGTTAAATAAAGAAAAAAACAATGAATACTTTTAAATTTTCCTTTTAGGAAAGCTACTATTTGAATCATATTTACATCTATATAAATACAGAAAGTTACAAATTGGAAATCAAGTGTACCACAAACCAATCAAAAATACAGGATGAATAAACACTTATTAAACACTTTCTCTTCTTAAAAAGTGATTGAATTAACTGAAATTAAAGAATGATTGCCAATTAAGTGTGCTATGAACTGGCCTACTGGCTGACCTTTCTGTATTAATGGAAAGGAAATCTGTATATAAAATTGTGTTGTAGCTCTTCAGGTATTCTAAGGGGAATCCTCAAAATCGATAAGCAAAAGTTTGATCTTGTAAAAACTTACATTACACATACAATGTCATGTATAGACAATTACATGGTATGCTCTCAAAAAAAATGTGTTTTAAGAAAACATTTATGTCTCAAAATATAAATTATTTTAAGTTCTACTTTAAATGAAGGAGTTTTGAGGAACAAGAAAAACCAGCAAGCTGGCAAGTAAAGCTAAGAATAACGAAACAAAGTTACAATCCCAGTCGAAACATTTTGCTTTGATCCTCAGTGCTGAGAACTATGACAAACAGAAATCATAAAGGTACTGCTAAAAGTTTTTAGACGCTCGAAAACTGTAGTATTACACTGTGTGACAAAAGGGAACCAATTCTAAAACTGCCTTTCCATAACATGAACCGAGCTCCACAAGTTGGACAAACAACCGTTTTTCTAATTTAAAGCAACGAAAACCAAACAGCATAACTTTCATTTACAGTATAACTATTACATAACAAGTTATTTGATCATTTGTCATGACGAACAAACTGAAGCCTTGCTTTGTACAATGCAGAACTGCTTTAGTATAACAAAGAACACCATGGCTTTAGGGAATTAAAGACAAATTTCTTGTTCTGTTTACATGCACAGCCAATTTGAAGATCACGGGATGAAAATATTTCATGACATGTCTCGTGATTTAACTAAATGGAAGACTGGAGAACTTGAATCCATCCAAGCATTTATACCTCTTCACAGAGATTATTAAAATTCTGGTTTCGTTGCATCATCGGAAATAACCCGAGCTGTTATCGCTTTCATTCATACAGAAGGTTTAATATCTATGAAACACTTCGGTTTTATGTTTTAATGCAGAAATATATAAAAGACTGTTGTCAAAAACAACTATTTTTACTCTTAAGTATGTAAGGAAATTCGATATACTAATGTCCATTATCTGCATCAGGATTATAAGAAAGATCTTTTTCAGTACAAGACCGGGCCTGTTCCTGTTCGAAAAACAAGGCATAACCATGCACACAGAAAGGCAAGGCACGCAAAACTTTTATAGTAAACATGAAAAACTTTCGAACATTTAAGAAGCAAAAGTAAAAGATAAATGAAAAAGGTCATTTCTGAAAAGCGAAAGTTAGAATTGACAGCTCGATTCCTTGAAATGAAGAGTTTCCGGAAAATACGACCCCGGTCGAATCAGCGGGAAAGAAGCTTTGGAGGCTGCACTCTTAAACAGATCAATCCCTGCAAATTTGCACACTTTGGGATTTTAATATCATTTCATTTAAATTAGTCTACGCAGTTTGAAGGTGGCTAGATACAAAAAAAAGAAAAATCATGCACGTGTGTCGTGAAAAGTAGGAAAAACTGGTTCAACTTCAAGGCGAAGCAAAGAAAACGAAAACACGCGACGTAGTACAATTTTTATAGTTCTTGTTTATCGTTTACGCAGTTTGCAGGCGGCTAGATAAAAAAAAAGAAAATTCTGCACGTGTGTCGTGAAAAATAGGAAAAACTGGTTCAACTTCAAGGCGAAGCAAAGAAAACGAAAACACGCGACGTATACAATTTGTCTATGTAAATTACTTGTTTTTCTCAAGTAAATCAGGCTTCCTTTCAACAAAACAAAACACAAAGGAACTTCTCGCACTACTTTGTGAAATTTAGAGAATCTAGCTTCGCCAATGCAGAAAATATCGTAACTTACCTAAGAGATATTGCTTCAAGAGCTCTCGATTTCAATTTATAAAAATCGCCGCTCTCTCTGCTGTCTTCTATCTTGAAACTGTCCTGACTTCGATAGTCAAACTCAAGATCGATTCCTGACTCGCTCATTTGAATGCCTTTCGGTTCAACCTAGTAAAGAAATTGGCAAGGCAGCTCCGAAACTAGCATTAAAATGAACTTTCAAAGTCATCGACAGCTAGTAACATTCTCTGACCTTCATCTTGAAAAACTATCCCCATATTTTCATGGCCGCGGAAACTTTCCTCTGATTGGTCCACTCTGGTCCACGTGTCCTAAAATAGTACATTACGTCAGTTTAATACACGCAATGTGCATGTGCGCAGTTTTAGGGTTTGGACATGACGTCACAATAGCCTACTGTCCTTTAAACCTTAAATGGACAACAACGGACGTACGTTATGAGAGTTTCTATGACGACTTGATCCTTTTATGGTAAGCGATTTAATGTTTTACAAAGTTGGACAACCAGGGGCCATCCTTTTATGGAAAACGACGTTTCGATCCAGGGTAGCCGGCGCCGTAAAAATCAGTATGAGAGGCTCTTTTTCTAACAAAAGTTTCGTAGTACGTACTTGACGCCAAATCCTTGACAGAGAAGAATGAAGAAGATTTTGAAGATGTTCGATTACGAGTATGAACAGAAACAGTCCTAAGACTTACTAAGACTGAAATGGCAGAAAGCTTGATTTAAGCACAGGCAGCCCGTTCTTCATTTCAGTGTCGCATTTTCTAACATTTGAGACTGTTTTAAAATGTACAGTTACTCTGAGGTAGATATTTTGAGACTTTAACAAAAGTTACTAGAACTCTCAAAGCAAGACAAAAACACTTAAGATTAATGTGGTTTAGATAAGATCAATTGGTCTCTATTTTTTCACAGGTCACATGTTTTCACCAAATTTTTATTTCCTCTTTTTGATTATTTCTTATCACTCGATGAAAAAATATTACTGATTTCAAAACTCCATACAGTTGTTGAATTAAATAATTTATCGACCTCCTATTGTTTGTTCAGAAAAGTCAAATTTGAATAGATTTTATAGAAATTAACAAAATCGACTTTAGTTTATTTTTTTCGTAAAAATAAGTCTTTGATTCCGTAAAACTACTAAAAGTAAAACATAAACAAAATTATAAACCTGCCGTGACATTACGTTCCTACCGTGCTGTATTTACTGCTGAAAACCTGATTGATAAATATTACATAAACTTAAAATTATTAACTGTTAGTCAAGAGAACTCGAAAATTACAATCTAATTTGATATTTTTGTCCTTGCTATATTCAGTTATTGAAAACTGGAAGATAAATTTGTAGAAGCGGCTTTCTTGACCTTTGATAACCCGGCCCAGCACACACCTCCATACTCGTGACTGTGTAACCAATACAGGAATTCCGCCCTTGTTCATTGAGATACACTTAAAATATTGCAGTATTATTTCCAACTTCCAATCCCCAAAAAATGACACGTGCAGTTTTAAATAGAAACGATTATACAACAAAAAAACTTTAATTTGTATGATATAAAAAAATATTGTTGAATTACGGAGTTTTGGCTTTCTACAGCAACATGTCTTTACTGTATGATAAGTGACCGGCAAGATATATGATGTAATTTGAAGTATATGTTACAAGAAAAAACGACGTACAACTAACTTTTTACCGTGGCAATAAAAATAAGTTTTCTTGTTTTCAGGCTGCTAATACTTTAATTATAACCACTTACCATAGAGTTACTGACAACACTAAATTAATTTTTGTCGAAGGTTGCTTACAAACTTTGGCTCAGCCTCAGGCCAAAAAATATTTTTACTTTGTTTGCGCGGGCGAAAAAAATGCTCACATGACAAACCACTGTTCAACATTTCCGTCTCTCTGCTATCAACATCACAAACGCAATCTTGCGAGGAACTAGCTTGCAGTCATCAAAGTGGACATTCTTTTCCGAAGTTTTTGTGCATGTGCCAAGAATACAACAGTTTTCGTGAAAAAGTGGTACAGTGAATTTTTTATGAACTAACCGTTAGAGTTGTTAAGGGGAATGCCTGCCTGTCTACGTAAAAAAATATCAAACGTTCTGGAAATAGCTTGAAACTTGTGATTACTCGAGGAGACGGGGGTTGATAACCTTAAAAATTCCCAGTAATATAAGTTGAATATTTTTTCAATTACTGAATCATTTTTTATTTCCCACAAGAAACGCAATTACTATAGTAAACTTAAATATAGGTTAAAACAAGGGTTCATTAACGTCTTTTTCTTCTTTTGTTTTCCCAAAGCAAAAGAAGAAAAAGACGTTAATGAACCCTTGGTTAAAACCAGTGCAAAACCGTGCAAGCGATCAATTTCTTCCCTACGTTGGATAAGATCGTGATCAGTCGAAATAAAAAATGAAATATCGTGTCAAAAAGAGTTTTATACAAGGACTGATCAAACAACAACTGATCATGAAACAAGAACATAGTTAACGATATTTCGACTGACCAGTACCAGGATTTATCAGATTTAATAGGACAATTTGTTTTTTACAGCTTTTATATGGTTTAGAAAGAACAAAGGACGAATACTACAAGCACTTGGAGATAGTACAGCGATATTTTAAAATCTAATTTAAAATAACGTACAAAAAAACGAATATATGCTATAAAGATAAGTGAGTTAAAGAAGATAAAACAAATCCGGCAGTGATGGTGTAAGAAAGACTGTTAAGAATGAGTTACAAATAATAATTACTAGTATTAAAACTAGAGCAAGTTTTGCGTGTATATGAAGTTGACATTTACGAAGTAAATTTTACAAAGTTATATTATTGTTTCTAATAAATGGTTTTACCACCCAGTGTATCTATTAACTTTACCTATACCTATCAAGCAATTGTAAATATTGATAAAAATTATTTTCCTTTTTGAAAAATATACTTCTAGATTGTTCTATCTATAAATCAAATTTGATTTTACTGACCTACCGTCGTATATCGTACATTTTCAAAGACTCGATTGAAGTGCATTGTGAAGGATTTAATTTGCATCCTTAAACAATCTTAAGGAATTTTAAGATACTTCAAGCATACGTTATAAATTATTTTCAAGAGTGAGAATCTGAGATTTGTATGTTGTATCAATTTTTGACATTCTGACGTCAACTAAGACCCCGAACGTATGGGTATTAGCTCATGGCTTTGTCTACGATAGCGGGTTTTCGAGAGTTGCCGGAGATCATAATGAAGGAGAGTTAAGTTATAATCCATTATTTAATCAGGATTTTAAAATTACCGTTGAGCACTTTATTATTACCACTTCAAATGAATATCCATAAAAAGTATATCTTTTTCGACTTAAATCAAGTCATAATTCATTTCAAAAAACATAAAATATTATTCAAATCCCATTATCACTCCAAAGATAGTTTAGTATAACTGGAAGACCATTTTGACGAGTTATGTGAGGTATATGAATCGCTGCTGGCAAACCTCCGCCTACTTTACTGCTCCAAAAGAACCACATTCGCCTTTTTATATAATAAACAATTTTGCAACAATGAATCTCTATTTTAGTCTAAAAAAGAAAGGGCAGCCTCGAGCCTCGAGATGTCATAAAGGTTCCTGACCACCTACAGATCGAGTCAAGTCCTTATCACTATAACTACTAGTCATATATCAATAACTTTAAGAACTGGTTAAAACAAATCCCATGAAATATAAAACAACAAAAACAAGTTTTTCTTGTCTTTCCGCCAACTATGCGTTTACTTTTGCCGCCTAGTCCAAAAGCTTCTGATGAGAATGAATTTTATAACTTCCGGATTTTAAAGTGTTTTAGAATAAATTGGAATATTTCAACATAAGCAAAAACTTAGTTTGCAGGTAAATCTGTGGCCTCAAAATGTGCTCACATGACAAACCATTCTTCGACTATAAACCGCAACATCAGTTAGTATTATAAACATCAGTGAAGACAATCTACCGAATTACTTGCTGTCAACAAACACTCACACATGCACCTCGTGGAGAGAGCGTGCTCGATCGTAAAATGGTAGACGTTGAAAAATAATGTACACGCACAAACTGATTCCAGTAAAACCACAGCTCCACAAATCACGACACACAGAAAATGTGAATGCAACATTTGAACTGTGCTATGCTTATTGAACTTTTTTGTTTACTTAAGAAAATATTTTTTAAAACAACCTGCTCTATCATATCTTTGCAGGAGCTGATTTATGCCCTCAGCGAGTCACTTGGAGATAGTTAAAAAACTGGAGATCATCTGGTTAACAATTTAAGGAAGGCGCCCTGGGCTAAGGTTTGAGCACATTTGCTGATGCTCACCGAGCCTGAGGCTGAGCTTGAGGTGAAAATTCCTCTTGGATCTAACCCAACAGATAAAAAACAAATTTAAAAAAATCGAAAACATTGTTTATTTTTTCAATGTGATATGAGTAATCGTTCAATTTATTTGAACAAGGTGTTTTTATCCTATCACACACGTTCGTATTTACATGAAACTTCAGCATGTCTTTCGCCGGCTCCAATGATTTATTCCTTTTTTCATCCATTCTTATAATTACTGAGGCTGAATAGACAGAAAATCGTAAGTCGATTCAACCGTACAGCTGAACAAAAAAAAGTAAACAAATCATTATCAAAAACGAAAGCAAGGGCTGATGTTATAATGGTAACGTAAACAACTAGGAATTAATTGAGGCGTGGGCGAGATTTCCGTATCGAAAATACATAGTATCCGGAGATCTTTTTTTGAACGTGACTTTTCTCTTTATTTTTAGTTATCAAACTTGCTAAATAACGTTTTCATTTCTTTTGCCCTCTACTTATAAACAACAAATAAAAATAAATAAATTTTAAATTTTGAAGGTATTAACGAATTTTCGTTAGGCATTTAAAATTTGAAAAGTTTGTAAATGAAAAAAATATTCTTACAAAGACTGATCCTGACAGACAGCCAGAAAGACACACAAACAGACGGATAGAGTCGGAGAAAAAGAGACAGACAGACAGAGACATAATTAATTTCTGAGATAAAAGGAGTTAAAATTTTTCAGTCCTTTGAGTTTCGTTTCATTTTTCAATGCAAATTTGTTCCGTTAATACGTCATTTGATTAACCAGACACCAGTCTACGATAACATCACACGCGCGCGCGGTAAGTGAAAGATAATAGAACATGGCGTCCAGCCAACTCCAAAAGGTCATAAGTGTTGTAACAGGCGGTGCGTCAGGTTTAGGAAGGGCAACAGTGGTGAGATTGGTTAGAAATGGAGCACGGGTTGTGATTGCAGATCTTTCAAGCAGTGATGGACAGGCTGTAGCTGAAGAACTAGGAAAAACTTGTGAATTTGTTCCGACTGATGTAAGTTTCGAAATACTCGAACGTATTCCTTCCTCCGCGAAAATGATACCGGGTTTATTAAACAGTTTAAATCCGTGTACAGGACTCCCGGAATTCATTTTACGGGACTTGTGCTAAATATTTTTTTCTGTAAATTGAAATCTATTTCAAGAGCGATATTAATATTGGTCTATTAATTAGAAACACGCTGTAACGATTTTAATATCGGGCAGTATCCTGTTTGAAATTGCTTGATATCAAACTTTGACATGTTCACCTCTCTTCAGTGAAAACGTTCTTAAATTCGTTTCAGTTACGAGTCAAGTTTTCAGTCCTTTTATCGTATTCCAATTTGTCTCATTAGCGACGTTTGAAAGTTGAAATCGACAAAGGAATTATAATATTAATTGTGTATCCCAAAACAGGATGGCAGGGCTAATTTTAAAATTTTTTTCAGACAATTTTTTTTCCCCGAAATGTAGCATTTATTATAAAAGTGGCAGAGGACAGACTGGGTAAAGAATTCTTCCCTAACAAGGACTCTAATAACATTTAAATTCTTATTCTGGTGCTGCGACCTAAATAAAGAAATTGTTTTGTGTTTTTTTTTTCAAATTCTCCACAATAAGAAAAGAAATTTCATTACGACTAAAAATAACATTTCAGTGGCAAAAAATGTAGCTAGGAATGAGACAACACTGGTTTTCCTCAGGCCTGGATGAAGGTCCAGCCATAGAGAAAACATTTCAATTCAAGCACCAAAGGCATGAATAAATTAGGGGGTCCAGGGGCATGCTCCCCCTGAAAATTTTGAAATTTGACTTCTCTTAGATGCAATTTGGTGCATTTTCAGAGAGAAATAAACAAAAAACTGAAACTAAAATTACGGTAAAAATTTAATTAAAATAAAAAATGCAACTTGGCTCAAAAGTTGGTCTGGGTATGGCTGGACCAACTCGACTGGCTCCGCCGGGCCTGGTCCTCTGAAGGAAAGTATTTATATACATTGAGTAAATGTGGCCCTAAAATTTTTTTTGTCATAACTTTATTTAGGTCACAAAGGAGGATGATGTCAAGAATATGATTGCTGTGGCTAAAGAAAAGTTTGGTAATTTAAATGCTGCTGTCAATTGTGCTGGGATTGCAATTGCAGTCAAGACACTTAGTAAGAAAGGTACTCATCCACTGGATCAGTTTGAGAAAGTCCTAAAGGTTTGTATGTCAGTGCAGGGTCAATTTCATATTTATTGAATAGTTTTAAACAATGATTGATCTGTGTCAGCAAGTAAAACATGTTAAATCATCTCAAAAGTAGAGTAGAAAGCCAAGAAGGTTTTTGCACAGGAAACCCATACAAGCTTTGAGAATTGAATAAATGAATAAAAAAATATTTTACTTACCTCAAGTGTTGTTGTTGTTGTCTTTGACCTTGACTGGTGATTTCAAGCCCTTAAAGCAATTTTTACAAAATCTTCCCCCTTCCCTAACTAAAGGAAAGTTTTGCTAAAATGGCTTGAAATCATCACAGAAGGCCAAAGATAACATCTATTCAACAACACTTCAGGTGAGTAAAAATTTTTTTTTGTTTATTCAATTCTCGAAGATTGTATGGGTAATTTCCTGTGATTTTAGAGCAATTGCTCTGATAATGGGATCCTTGAAATCTTGAAGTTTAAAGTGTCATTTCCAGTAATTTATAAAAATGTCTACAATGCCTAGGTTTAGGGCAATTGCTCTGACAGAGGTATCCTTGGAATATTAAAGGTTTAAAGTGTTATTTCCAATAATTTAAAAAGATAAATTTCTAAACTGAGTGTACTTTTTTAACAAGAAAAGATTGTGAGTGCATACTTGAACTGAGCAGTTGAATAAATTATATCAAGTAAAGACAGTATGGTTGTAGCAGACTTACCAAGACTATAATAAATTATAGTGGGCCCGAGTGCTAGCAACCATGGTCAGCTCTTCTGAACTTTTTTAGCATTGCCACCTGGACACAGCTTCATTTGGCTAAAATTTCAATTTTGAAGGCAATAAGGACTAAATTAAATTCGTTATTGAACTAAAAATTGTTTATTCCTCTTTTCATAGTCACTCAACTTAGTTCATAAAAGGCCCCTACTTTTAATTAATATTTGTATCTGTGTAAAGAAATCATAGTTTTCAGTAAAGGCTAGTTGCTTATCTACAAATTAAAATGGTCTTAAATTTCAAGATATCACAAAAATGCTTTTTCTGTTGACCACCAATCTGTCAGATTCGGCAAAAAAAGCTCAGCATTTTCGATTTTTCTTGTAGCAGAAAGTTTAAGTCTACTCTGATTTCCCCAGGTGAATTCTGCAGGCACCTTCAATATCATTCGCTTAGTTGCTGAAGAGATGGCAACAAATAACCCCACTGAGGGAGGGGAGAGAGGAGTGATTGTCAATACAGCTAGTGTAGCAGCATTTGATGGCCAAAGAGGTCAAGCTGCTTACTCAGCATCTAAAGGTGCCATTGTTGGAATGACCCTCCCTGTTGCTCGTGATCTGGCTCAATATGGTATTAGAATCAACACTATTGCACCTGGTGAGTTTAATGATTGTTTACAGTCACTAACAAGGGTTGGGTACAGTGAGTGATGTGGACCTAAACTCTCTGGATTTGCAATTATTACATTCCACTGGTTGGGTGGCAAGTCTAGCTGTAATTTGACCTTTTTACCACTGTGACTTGGGACGGAATTGCACGCTTTGCAAATGAGCAGATACTTGTTGATCTTAATCTGACTTATGGGATTTTCTGCGGATATTATCTAGTTTTATTTACAGTTTATCTATTAATTTTTAGCTCACCTTCAGAATGAACATTGGTTCCAATTTCGGTTGTGCATGACAATATTGGCTAGCATTAAACACACAGTTTAATCAGATTGAAATATTTAATCATCTTTGTAGAGGTTAAAGTAGAGTAAAAAGCTGACACTTTTAGTGTTTTTGATGAACGACTAGTGGTAAAGTGTTTTACAATTCCTACCAGTGAGTGTAAAAGTCACAATTTTGACCTAAAATAATTACTTTATTTACTCGCTTTTTTTATAAGAACAGCTTTATAAAACCGAGGCTAAGATTGGCCAAAAATTAAGAGCAAGCTCAGGCTGAGGCTGAAAAAAGTGAAAATGTTTCTAGTTGAAACTTTACTGAATCTTGTAATTTATGTTTGCAATGTAGTAAAACTGAAATGAAGCATCGTTTCTCATTTATTATATCTACCATTGTCCCAAATGATACATGTATTTATTGATTTTTCGTCATTTCATTTCGCTCACAGAAATAAGAACAAATTAATCTTGAACAAATTGAGGCTGGGGCAGCCAAAAAATTAAGAACAATGAGCCTCGGCAAAATTTATTGGTTCTTATTAAAAAAAGCGTGTAACGTCTTTACGTACAGCGAGTTGTTACCCGATCTCCCTAGCCAGAGGCTACTGTTTAAGCGGTTGACGGCTGGGATTTTAGCGTGAAAGTAGATTTTATGGAGGGAAGAAAATCGGAGATCCCAGAGAAAAACCCTCGGAGTCAGATTGAGATCGACGAATCTCAGCCCACGTGCGAACCGCAGGATTCGAACTCGGTTCCGTAGTGGTGGGAGGCGTGAGTGCTAACGACGAGGCCAACCAGACCTTGCCCAAGGTAGCTCAAGTGGTAACAGGGTGATAAAGGAGGGGTCCTAGATAACAAATCACGGTCTTATTTTTGACGCAATAACGGATCACGGACTTATTTTTGACCCAATAACGCCGGGATCACGATTGCACCCAATAACGGATCTTGGACTTATTTTTGACCCAATAATGGATCACGAAATAACCCTTTATCACCCTGTGGTAAGAATGCTGCAGCGGTCACGGGTTAAAATCCTGTTAACCAATACTTCTTTTTTAGTGCTTTTCTTTTGTAATAACTTTGTATAACAAACTCAACCACAATAATCGTTATTAACCCTAAGGGGCATAGATGGATCTACTAACATTGATCTCTTCAAACAGCTGTTGCATCATAGCTCAGTTGAAAAAAGCCCTGCACTGCTACTGGTATCGCAGAGGCCACAAGTTTTTAAACTTAAAAGTCCTGCCGAGCTAAGCTAACTAGCTAAATCCTTATACGAACCTACTGGCCCATGGGGCCGGCGCTTATCTCCGGTTTCTGTAGTGTTAAGCGGATGAGAGTCCTTGACTCCCCCTGGACGGGGCACTAATCCATCACAAAAAAAAAGATTGGCTTAAGTCCTGCTGAAGCAAATCTTTTTTCAACTTTTTGCATATTTATTTAAATTGCGATTTTAATCCCAAAAATCACTCTATTACATCATCTGTTTTCTTTTTTCGTTTAAGTATTGTAAGGAAATGACGTTTCAAGCGTTTGCTCTTCATTGGAGAAACTTGAAACGCCAGCTCCATTTACATCTTACGGAAATAATCACAAAATTTTCAACTTTGAGTTGTGTTAGACGAGCAAGACAAAACATTGGCTCAGTTTAATAACGTTTTGTTCTCATTGATTATTGATGCCGAGTTGGCAAACGATTTTTGTTTTAAATTGCAAAATTTTAAAAGGTGTCGCTAAAATTCCTTATACTATTAGGTAGTTCCAACAGGCACAAGAGATTTGTGTATCACCAGTAAACTAACTCCGTTTTTTTCAGGACTTTTCCTAACTCCACTGTTAGAAGGTTTGCCGGAGAAGGTACGGGAACAGCTAGCAAAGACCATTCCGTTTCCAAGTCGACTGGGTGACCCGGCCGATTACGCACATCTCGTTCAGTTTCTAATCGAGAATCCAATGATGAACGGTGAAGTGATCAGAATCGATGGCGCTCTTAGAATGCAACCTTAACTCCTGTCTATTTATTGTGCTTTGACACCGATGTGAATAAAATATCATTGTGGGAATTTGGATTGTGCCTAATAAATTATGTGAATTTTGCTGTACAGAGTCTTCAATACAACACTAAGGATGTCAGAGGCTTCTACTGTCTTTCATTAGGGAAATCAGTTTGCAGGATGTGCTCCTTTAACCTATGCTAAATCATTTTCCAAGCCTAGTGGAATATTGGAGCCTGAGCTTTTCCCCAGTTTTAGTAGTGGTTAACGGGAGAGATTCTTAAAATCCCCCTGGAGAGCACTCTTATCCGTTGTAGGTTAGCTCCCGGGGGTAGCCACTAGTTGTGTATCGACCTCGTAAAGATTGAAAGCTGACTCAGGTTTGACAGAAAAGTGTTCAAATGTTTAAAACTTGGAAAAGCCGTAGCTCGAACCCGAGACCTTGTAGTTGTAAGATAGAAATCATACTAACTGCGCCAGCCACTTCGCCGTCTGCTTTTATTGTTTTTTATTAAGGAAATCCATTTACCTAAAGTTCGCTTCTTTTGCTATCTCCCTTCATCTCATAAACTGCTGCAACTAATCCAGTTTATTTGACACCTGGTATCTCCCTTCATCTCATAAACTGCTGCAACTAATCCAGTTTATTTGACACCTGGGAGAACGTCCTCTCCGGGCTAACGTCGCACACACTGCTACGATGATCATAAGATTTTCAACCATCTTGTGTCTGACTAGCGCGTTGTATCCACTCGCGCCTACAAACTTTAAATTTTTATTTTAAAACTATTCATTGAGTAAATCTTAGAGACTCAAATGCAAGACTAGGGGTCTACTTGACTAACTCGATCTCCGATCCCCAGCCCCCCTCCGTTTCTTTTCCTTCCCCAGCTATACTCTAATAATAACCTTTCTTTGGCTCATGTTGATGACGTATACACAAGTAGTGGTCCCCATTCATCACCAAAAATAATTGATAAGTTATTACTAAAAATATTTTTCCCAATCAAAAATTAATTTTCACGTTAAACGTGTTGCTGCGTCAATTCGAATCACTTCAGCATTTATCATTGGGTTCTCAATGATTGCTTGTACAATATGCCCAAACTCCTCGGGGTCTCCCAGTTTACTGGGAAAGAGAATTTTTCTTCTGACTGCATCCTGCTCCTGTTTCGTGGGTCGACTTTGAGTGAGCATGGGTGTTAGAAAAATACCTGACGGATGGAGAAGTCATTGTCATAATGCAACTTTAATAGTATGTGTCTTGTCACAAAAATAATCTTTTCCCCAGAACTTGTTTTAAAGCACATATTTTCTTTCACTCCTAAATATTTTTTTGGCCCTGTCTATTTTAATGCGCTTTCAAAAGTTTCCGTTTTTGATAAAAATTCTCACAAAATGTGATGATGGTTGTGATGATGGTGGTGATGATGATGGTGATCACGATGGTGATAATGAAGGTGGTGATGGTTGTGATGTTGGTGATGATGATGTTGATGGTGATGGTGACGATGATGGTGATGATGAAGGTGGTGATAATGGTGGTGATGATGATAATGATTGTGTCAAAAGTTGCTGGTGACAGGTGATAACAATGGTAGAATACAAACCTGGTGCGACAGCATTAACCCTAATGCCGTGTTTTGCAAGGTCTCTTGCTAGAGGTAGAGTCATTGCATTAATACCTCCCTTGGAAGCTGAATAGGCTACCTTGCCACTCTGTCCCTCGAATCCGTGAACACTTGAGACATTGATTATGACTCCACGTTCTCCTTCCTCATCTGGGGTGTTTTTCGCCATGCGGGCTGCAGCTAACCGAGTAACATTGAACGGTCCTACAAGATTGACCTGAACGGAAATACCAAAAGGAACAGAGCTAAGTAAAATGATTATTCTAATTGAATCCGTATATCTGTTATTTAACGCAGCGACGTTGGCAACGATTTTCGACATTTATCTACGCTATTTATGAGTTACGAAAGAAAATTCAAGGTTTCGTGGGATTTGAACCTGCGTCCTCTGCGATATTGTTGCAACGCTCTTATTGACTGAACTGTGAAGCCACAGCTGAAGGGAGCAGGTCAATTTTAGTTGATTTATCAATATGATGTTTACGATTGTAAAACGGTAATGATAATTGAATTTGTACCGCGGTTACTTAAGCCTGGTTTCCATATGATCTGTAGGGTCTGCGATGATCTGCGACACAATCGGAAACTATCTACATCGGAAGATCGCAGATGGTTACAGACACAACAAACGTGTATTTCCATTAATAATGTTTCAACGATCGCAGATACTCGGTGCGAAGATAGCGGCAAACATCTCAGTTCTCAATGGGTAGATACTGACACGTGATTTAAGATGAACAATGATATGTCGGCGATTGCCGTAGACCGTCCCAGACATGCGTTCCCATTAAAATTGTTCCTTGTCGGCGCGATTGTAATGGTCGGAAAGGTAGAATCAAATTCATTCAGATCGTGTGTCGCAGACCGTCGCAAACAACGTTTTGCGTGTTTCCATATGTCGGGAACATGACGCAGACAGTATCGTCGACCGTCGCCGATCGTTACAGATCATATGGAAACCAGGCTTTAGCGACGAAGTTAGGAATGGTCTCTGCGGTTATTTACGCAGTAATAAACAATTGGAAAAGAGAAGACTAAAAAGAAAAAGCTGGGAATATTTTAAATTGTTTGTAGCCAACATGGTCAACCAATATACTTGGAGAGTTTCAAGCTAATTTCTGTTGGTCCGGTGCTGGCTTCTTGTGACCACAAGTCGACATTACGAGATCACTATGTACGTTGTCTTTTCAAACTAGAAACTGCAACAGCACACAGGTTACACCTGCCGAAACCAGATTTAACTTTTAATGGGGCGATCAATGCCACTCAAAGCAGTGTACAACAATTATTGTTTGAACTTGCAGCGAGCCATTAACAAAAAATACAATCTTCCAGTTATGTTCACAATTTAAGTAGTTGCCAAAAGCATAAAGGATGTAGGTGGGTGGACAATCAGCAGATAAAATGGCATTGATGCAGTTAAGCTTTCTGCCCCCATTGACAAGTGCTTGCAATCATGCTTTCTGTTATTTATGGCAAATTTGGGGGTTAAAGCCCACAACCAACATGGCTTCAATATGCCAATTTTTAGTGGTTGCTTAAAAAATTTCGCACTAATTATACTAAACCTGTAAGTGAGATCATTAGGGAGAGGCGGTGGAGTTTTATTGGTCATATATTAAGGAGAGAACCACACAGCCATGTAAGGGTAGCATTAACTTGGTATCCCGATGGAAAGAGGAAGAGGGGTAGGCCAAAGGAGACCTGGAGGTGAACAGTTGAGAGAGAAATAAAGACATTTGGTTGGAGAAGTTGGAAAGAGGCACATCAAGCAGCACAGGATAGAGCAGCATGGAGGCAAACGTGCCGGGCCTCAATCTCCACATAAGGAGAAATGAGATGATGATATAAAAAATCTAGTACATTTCAATACAAAAACAGACATATTCCAAGTAAAAATTAAAATGCTCTTACCCTAAATCAAATAAAGACATATTTTTATTTCCTTTTTTAACTTTTGGACAGTCTGATCCTCAGTCTAATAACTGTCACAATAATCTTAAAAACAAAATTTTTTTAAGTGTACTAAAAGAACTTGATTATTACCTTCAAAGTTTTAACAAAAGTTTCCAGTGAATGAACTTCTCCATTATCCAGTGTTTTCTCCAGATTCACAATCGCTGCACTATTTACGACAACATTCAACAAACCAAATTTCTGTTCAGTAAGGTTCAGAGCTGCTTCAACTTGTTCTTCAGAAGTAACCTTGATAACAAAAACAAGTGATGGTTGGACCTCAAGAATGTCTCATTTGCAGGTTTTGTTATTTTTGAAAGTGTAATTTAGTTTTCACATTTAAAACAGGTTGTTTTTAGTTGTCATCTACTTTGCAGTTTAACTTTAAGGAAAAAGTCGATGCTTTTATATCAATTTGTTACATGTTTGTGCACATGAAGCCAAACCCCCATAAATGTTGAAAAAAAAATAAGGGCTGATGAGGATTTGTCTTATTAACATAGAATACGAGGTGGGAATAAAAGGGGGAAGGGGTACTGGATAAAAGGGGGAGGGGTATGAGATAAAGGGGGGGACTAGATATAAGGGGTTTACACAGACTGTGTAATTGATCTTTTCAGAGTAAGTTTTTATTTTAAGGACAGTGAGGGGGGGGGGAAGGGGTTTACTGGTTACTTTACCAAAGTAGGTGGGGTATTTTAAGAGCTAATGCTCCCACTTTACTTTTGGTTTTGTGGTGAGGGTTTTGTTGCTAATGCTTTATAAACTGCAAACTGATAAAGGAGTTGTGTGCCATTGCTACACCATATCTTCATTTCTTGTAGTTGTAAGGTTATATGAGATAAACTATATTCAACAATAATGGAATTGTCAAACAATATGCTACCAGCCATGAATCTCTTCAAGAAATTTCTAACTCCAAAATTCAGTCACACGATTTCCCACTAATTTTATTTTGCCTTAGACTGAAACAAGTGTGCTTGCTTTCTAAAAGATGACTGAGCCAGAGTAGAAATATTCATTAATCCACCACAAAAACAAAATTTTAACAAAGAAAAGTTCTTAGGCTGGTATTGTACTGCTTTTTCTTTTTTTATTGAAGGTAGCCAAAATTACTAATAAATATGTGCAAAATGAAAACATAGCTTTCTGTGGAATCCCAGAATATTTCATTTTCTAGTAAGTTATACAATTGTTTATCTCAAGTCTCAAGATTTAGTCACTTGAGATGGAGATGCAACATTTCGACTGCTTACTGCTAGTCTTCATCAGGCGAATAAGGTTTCCTTTTCTGCTACCTTTTTTAAAATAAATTATAATTTACGCTTCATAGTGTGCTTCTGTAACAATTTTAGGCACTTTCACAGCTCTCTGCCTTCTGATTGGTAGGAAAAATAAATAACTTCAGCAGAGGCCTTAACAAAAATTTTGCTTATTTGTGGGGTTTCACCCCATGCCCCCTACCCCAAGGGAATGACAATATTTCTGCGGTACAGTAACCCTAACCCTAACCCACGCACACATTGTGTCACTCAAAACAATTGAGGCAAAACCCCTTATGCTTACATCAGTAGGAGCAAAAACACAGTTTCCACCGAGCTCTGCGGCTACTTGCTCTCCGTCGCTGCTCGCCAGATCAGCAATCACTACCCGGGCCCCTTTTCTTATTAACCGAGCGGCAGTTCCTCTTCCCAGACCGGACGCCCCGCCCGTGATAAGACAAACCAGCTGGCGAACATTCTTCATCGTCACGTCTAAATCGGAAATTTTATTATATTTAGGATTAACTTTGATAAACTAACTTCAAAATCACCGAATCTTAAAATTTACCTTCTTGATTCAAACACGATTCTTCATCGACTTCCTGGATTTAAAAACCAAGGCCACAGGATATCGCTCATCCTTTGAGACTTCGTGTTAGACTAAGATCTTTTAGTCAGCGGTTTTTCGTTTTGGCACGTGCACGATTTAAAATGGCCGCAGAGAGTAATAGTTTCTCCCAAATCAACGTTTAGTTTATTTCAGCCTAAACCGCGAAGTAAATCGGCCTGTCTAGAAAAAAAAATAAATAAAAAGGAAAAGATGAGTTATGGGCCGGCCGGAATGGAAACGTTTGACGATGACTATGAATCCGACGAAGATGGTTTCTTGTTCGGAGACTCGCGACCTCGTTGGAGTGAAGGTGCTTCAGGAAATTACGGCCACATGAACGGTGTCGATTCCGTAAAAGACAACACTTCTACGTTTAGTGATCCAGCAAGCTCTGCATCGAATCAGAGTCAGCCATTCACTAAGCAAGAAAGTCGTGGCGCATTTGGTAGAGGTCGTGGACGCGGATTTTCAACCAACACCACTCAAACACAACCGAAACGAAGCGGGGGCTTTCCATCATCTTACTCTGGTGCGTCAAAAGGAAAGAAAAGGTTTGTTATAATTTATCTTTCCTATTGAGGGAAAAATATAAGTTTTCAGATTACAATTTAACTGCTCTCCCATTTAAAAAGTGACTATTTGCTAAAGATTTTAATAAATTTTATCAATGAAATACCTATAAATCCCCTTTCGTAAACATGTTATTTTTTTACGTGTGAAAAGATTATCCTGATTTATGGTAACATTCCTTTCTTACAAACTTTTTTTTTCAGTGCGTTTTTTTTTACCAGTCAAAGTTTATTATAAATATATCTTATCCGAACTGTACAGGTGCTTTAGTAGAAATACAGGTCAGCCAATAGACATATATATATAGGTTAGTGATGCTCTCGCTGTTGTGCAGCCAGCTTGATAAAATTCTTGGCACTCAAAGAGGTTGCCATACTTCTTAAGGACAATGGCCTCATAGCAAGTTTTAAAATGTTATTTCCTATTGCCTTCTTTACTAGCTGCAAAGTTTTATATTCTAAATTATACAACACTTATTTGAAACTCCAGACCCCTCCCCTGAGAGGAGAACCAGGACACTGTCAGAGGGGAAAACCTAAGCTTGTTATTCCCTTTCCATCTAAAAATGAAAAGGACATGAACTTTGATTAAAAGCTTAATCATTGTATTTCTTTTGCAATATTTTGTAAAAAGTGTGAAAAGATAACCCTTGCACTATATCACGGGCAGGTATTCCCTGGCAGGTATTCCCAGGTCCGTATGCAGGGGGGTGTGCAGGGCCATAAAGGTCCAAGGCCACTCATTTATAAAAGTAATGCAGATCTATATGTTAGATACAATAAGTTCGGCATTCTAGATTCTGCCATGAGCTCACATTTTCATTAACCCTTGAGATAACGATGAAACGTATTTGCTTATGAAAACAATGTGTCCAGCACAAAGAACTTTTTTCTCTTACTTTTCCAAGCCTTTTTAAGGAGAGGAAATGTATCTGGGAAGAGGGGGGGGGGGTCGGTCCAAAAAATTTTGTTTGCACCCCCCAGCAAAATTCCTGTGTACAGGCCTGCATTATTACCAAGAGTATTAACTCATTGGTGCAGAAAGGATACTTATTACTAGTAAAATTAATCCACTATGCTTCTTGCTCCAAAAACATGGATTAAGTATTCCACACACATGTATGCAGGTGCTAACTTTTGTAAGTTGTGAAATCACTGACGTAGTGCTGCTTTGAAAGTTAAGAGGTTTATTATACATTTCCAGGGGTGGCTTCACAAATGGTGGAAGCAAAAGATTCATTCCTCAACGGGGAGCAAGAGATATTTCAGAAGTAAATTTAGAGGACTTCAGAGTTGCTGTTATTAATGGAAATGTCTCTGCAGTTAAAAAGTTCCTCGAAGAAGGTTAAGTGACTACAGATAAGTTAGATGGTTTATAATCTTTGAACTCACTACCTTACTACCCCCTGTCAGTGTTAAAATGTATGTCCCCTTTGGCTCACTATTTGTTTTAAACCAAGTATTGAAATTAGTGTAGAATGATGGTGTTGGTTGGCTCAGTAACTCATTTGAACTGTTCATATGTTCCCCCACATTAACAGTAACCAATGGCTATTTAGAAGGATGGGGAGGTCAGTACTGTTGCCCATTAATTTTGTATTTGTACATGACTTGATTTATCAGTAATGTACTGTACCTTTTGTACCTCAAACCAAGTTCAACCTTTTTTCTTGTTTAAAACCAAAGTTTATCACTTCAATTTTATGAGCAGGCTTTTTGATAGACTAGCATTTATAGAAGGAGCTACAATGCACTGTGTTATTTCATGAGTTCTTCTCTTATTCATTAAATCAAGGAATAATTGCTTTTCTTTGACTGGTAAAATGTGATTAGTTTTGTTAGGTCGGTGGTTAGATATAAAAGAAAGAAATTTTGAAAGAGTATTGCTTTTTCCTGGAACAGGTGTAAACCCAGATGCTATTCTCAAGTCTGGTTGGACAGCTCTGTTACATGCAGCCGATTGTGGAAATTTTGAAATTCTAGAAATTCTGTTGAAAAGGGGAGCAAATGTGAATTTCCAGAAAGGTTTGGGAAGATACAATACTAATTCTGGCTTTGATATTTAATAAAATATACTAATTCAAAAAAGTTCAACTTTTGTTTCAAAGTTCTATTTTCTTTTTTTTTCTACTCTCAATCATGTTAAATTAAGAGGCATTAACTAAACATATACACTGCGATAAGAAGATGTAGAACTTTTTCATGGAAATATATTTGTGAACCTTTAATTACCATAAATGCTGACTCACCATTATATTCTTACAAACCAGATAATATAAATAGCAGCTTTTTCTGAGGGCTGAATAATCTGTGATGGATTAGTTTAGTCCATTTGAAGTCAAAGACTCTAAACCTTACTAACAGTAACCAGAGATAAACCCTGGCTTCAAGGTCAAAAGGCCCTTAAAAAAATTAGCAAGGGCTTTATAGATATTACTCTTGTTTCATCAAGTAAAGAACATAGAGATTACTTCATGGAAAGCGCGTGCGTACGGGATTTTCACACGAGTTGGTGAAGTATCTGAAATCGAACGAGT